>JAUTBZ010133691.1:0-13753 GCA_032361785.1 Lepetodrilus galriftensis
CACCAGAAACTGTCGACATGTTTCTGTAACCCTAATACAGTGTACGTTTTTAGAATCAATAATGTCAAGGTTTTTGACTGAGGTTTATAAATGATCGTGACATTTAAAAATATCCGTGTTAAAACTGTGACGAGAAGGTTGGCCCTCGAGTATACAATAGAACGTTAGTTACAGTTGTTTATCTGGCGGGATGACGGCGCTATTGTCACCTCATGGTGGTTATCAGTACGTAGTCAGACCAAGTCTATATAAATCACTCCTGGGCTAGTATAGCTCTGTAGTATGTGTTAACCGTATTTTTGAATGGCAAGGGCTGATGTACCATGAAAAGAAACACCTGGACTTCGTTTCACCAAATGTTAGCACCTGTTGTACCGGAGTAAATATGGATTGACGTCATTTCCGGTTATATTAAAGGGATGGCGGAAGCCCCGATCTACAGTACGACCCCTTTGGGAAAAGTTTTCTCGAAACAATCTTGATCTTGCTCAACTCACATTTCTCCCATTGATACAGGGCTGTAATTTTAACTTAAGAAAAAACTCAAACCCAGACTCGTTATAGAACTGAATCAATGGGATACATCTCAGCTGAGAAACGTATCATTTCGGGGCCTGAGCTCCATCGTGAAAACTGTCCAGAATGCGTAAATGGATTGGAAACCATGCAACACTTCCGGTTTGTAGTACGATGGCTTCTCGCTACTACTACGTCATTCTGTTCCTAGAAACTTTATCCATAGCGACTCTGATTTTAAATTACTACTTGCTGACATACTTATAATTAATGGTCAAACGTATTTTATCTGAAATTATGTACTTTTGATTTTGTCTGCACAATTATACTGGCCAACAAGTTACATTGTCTAGCTCGTCTTATAACTACTGGTTTTCCATAACAAAAATAACAATAATATAGCGAGATAAAAAAAAAGAAAACAAGTACATGTAATAGGAACTATGACAATATTGATAACCAGTGAGACATGCAGACAATATCGCTTGTTTTGTGCAACGGCGCCCAGAAGGGTTCGAATCCATTCCTATACTTTGCCGTGACACATTGACATTGTTAAACGTAGTCTGGGTGACCGGAGGGGGTCCATCATTTCGTGAAACTTAAAGCCAATAATCATTCCACACATCTCGTCATGCTAAATGTATGCATTACAGAACGATTCTCCTTTTTCTATTTTATTCGAATTCCTTCTGCTCAGGAAAGAGACACACGCACCATACACACTACCATTAACTCCGGTGAGAAGCTAACACTACTATTAAAAACGCATGGAAATATTACCAGCTATACTTCTTATGCATGAACACGTGGTTGCAATTTGTCTAAAATATGCTACTTTGGATATTACACCAATACCAGTAAACAGAAGAAACTGTCTCAGTCTTTGAACAAGCACACGAGGCATGTTTCCTATGAGATATACATAGAATTACGATAATCTACGGCTGATTGTATACAAAATGCTACTAATGAACAGTATAGACGGGATAACCACTTTAGTGTGCACGTACATAGTACCCTGTGAATTAGTGAATACTAATGATGATAGGCTGGTTGTCGAACATGTGTTAACCACAACTCCTTCAAGGGCCAGGGGTGCGTTCAAAGACACAAGGGCTCAGTAAGTCGCTTAGCTAAACTGGTTCCTTATCACTGTCCCTGACTCTTGAGACAGTGGCTAGTTTGGTAAGCCGCTTGCAAGCGCTTACAGTCTTTGAATGCACACCAGGTGACTCCAGAAGCTGGCGTTGGCACGGATCATTTGAACACTATTGTTGCTTAATGACACCATGAGGTGGTGAGTGTACCATATATTTGTGTCCAGGTGTGCTCACCCATCTATAGTTCAAGCAGATTACTATAATTCTATTCTCGTATACTTCTAAGTGTATATAATTAATGCCAGTGGTTACCTCCCTTATCTGTGGCTCCAATGAAAGAAAACTGACGTGTATTCCCGTCCTTCTCCCCTCTCTGTGTCTGTCTGTCTGTCTGTCTGTCTGTCTCTCTCTCTCTCTCTCTCTCGCTCTCTCTCTCTCTCTCTCTCTCTCTCTCTCTCTCTCTCTCTCTCTCTCTCTCTCTCTCTCTCTCTCTCTCTCTCTCCCTCTCTTTCTACTCTCCCTCTCAATCTCCTCTTTCTATATTTCCTATGTTTTCTCTCTCTCTCTCACACACACCTCTCTCTTTCTCCTCTATTTTTCTAACATATCTCTTTCTCTTTCTCTCTCTTTCTCTCTATATTTCTTTCTCCTACTCGCTCTCATGGCTAGGTCAAAGCATCTCTATTATCCCCGGTCAATGGATCAGTGTGCACTCAGTGTTCTTACCCAACTCCCAGGAATGTGCAAGACGTGCACTTCCGTATGTATCATAGTCGCAGTTTTAAAATAGAGTTGGAACTGCGACTGACATTTGAAATTGGAAATGTTGATGACATGTTGATGACACACCATTTCAGAAGACTCATCCGGGTATTCCGTCGAATATAATCACGTGTAGCCTAGGGAGTATGTGTATACATGTATATCACTCACTCACTCACTCACTCACTCACACTCACTCACACTCACTCACGCTCACTCACCCACTCACTCACTATAGCTTTTATCATCACCAGGTCCGTTGAAGAGGTTAAAATACATGTTCTTCAATGTTCGTAGGATCCCGAACAACCGGAAGTTTGCCAAGTGAGGTGTTTGTGCGCAGGACATTGATACTATTGTAACGGACACGTGGCGACACTCGACGTGTCCGTCTGACAACACGTCAATTACTTAACTCTCTAGACACGTGCTTGAACGGCAGGAAGCGGTCAATAGAAAGCCATTACATATCCCATGCACACCCTTCCACGGCAATCCAACATCAATACGTTCAACGTGTTTACTGTTGAATGGAGCCATAACGAAAGTGGAACTAAACACTTTCACTTTGTTTTGTAGAAAAAACCCACGAAAAACCCCCACCATGTGCTTATAATTACCAGGCCCCGAGATTACGAAACTTTCTGAGCACAAAAACGTACTCAGACTATGACGTCACATGACGTTTTATGAACACAATTCTGAGTTGAGCACAGAAACGTACTCAGAAAAGTTTCGTAATCTCGGGGCCAGGTTGACTTTTAAAATGTAAGTGGCATCAAAGAGTTGTATAGGAAAGGTACAAAACATACATAAATTGTCTATTTAAAGATCATATAGGGAGATGAAATTAACTAATACAATAAATGTTTATTAACTTAAAAGACATTTCATTGATGGGACTTGGCCGTCGTTATTTAATTCCCTGGCTTTTACAGATTTCTTATACAATTTGGAAAATAAATATAATTACCACCATTGAACACGAGCAAGCCCGACGGGTAATGGTTGATACAACGTTGATTTGTTATTGGTAAATATACCAAAAATATAATTGATAATAATTATTGGTATTGATAAGCAGTACTTTGAAAATAATTGTGTATTAAAACCTGAACACGTTACATGTACTGGTTTTTATAACAGTCACTGATACTTATATTGATCAATTATATTTATATTCTGTCAACCGACCAATTATAATCTCCAATTATTATGTTTTTGTTATATTGGACCCGACCGACTGACCAAAATATCAAATTATATGTATTTTCATTTTCGACCGCACATGCCAAAATTACCACAGAAGAATCCGTAAACCATGGAATCAAATAACGATGGCCTACGGGGGTTAGTACTATCAGACTGCTTCCTGCGTATTGCGCTACAATGCCATCTGTAAGCACTGTGTCGCCCGGAAATTCGAATACACTTGCAATACTAATATAAGCAATTCTTAATGTATGTATTTCCAATATTAGTTTGAGATCATTACAACACAGTGACTAGCATTGCAGCAAGGAGCCACGTCTTTCCTTACTCTAGCATTGCAGCAAGGAGCCACGTCTTTCCTTACTCTAATATTTCTTCATAGACACTTTTTGTTTTGTATGTGGAATAATAAAAAACAACAACATAATAATAATTTCATGAGTCATTCTCAAAAGATGCCCCCTTTTCTGTCCCAGGCCTATAACATTGTTCAAATGTAAATCCTTTAGATGAAATTTGTTATATACTAATATTTTAAATTGGAGTTAGACACACCTATAGCATTTTTTTTCATATGTATTTTAACTAATGTTATCTTACTTTGTTTTCTTTAAGGGTCCAAATGAAAGAAATGTCATTGTCCCTAGGTCTAAAAGTTGAGCATTGGACATTTACAGTTCTATAGAAAATGCTAGTAACTGAAAATTCCCATTAATTACTTACATAGTTAATTCTAGATTACTAAGTTCATTATACATTATTTGACATATTATTATATATTTAGAAAGATGTATCACTCTCGCAGGCTGGACATTCATACCACCTTCACTTCGGTAGCTAATATTATAATATCTGTTAATATTGCTACATGCATTACTAAATCGAATTTGCGTTATTCTTTTTAAACAACATATTTTCTTTTATATAAACAAAACAAAGGCCAGCTTTTTGTATCTGTGTACAGTGAACATAACATTATAACATTAGCATGAACCATGTGAACTGAGTTCAAAGATCCTGCCGGTATTCAACATAATCACTTATTTTTCTTAGATAATGGATGCTAATGCATGCTTTGGTACTATATGTGTGTACGATCAAGTACAAATTGTTCAGTAAACAACATAAGACGCAAATAGACAAGCCACAAAATGAAGTATTATTCCAAGCTTCAATGGAAAGGCGTAGAATCCTCAAAATAATTCCTACAGAAATCGTGCAATTGACATTGAGAGAACATGTCAAATTATTTCCAGCAAGTAGTATCCATAATGAACGGCAACCAATGAAATGCCGTGTATTAAATAGCCAACCAATCGGCGGCCGCACTGCCCGAATCTCAATCTCAGTAGGGTGCATGGAGACATTAATGCAGTTATTTCGTTCTACACAGTGTCTATTTTGTATTTCAATTGAGTCAGTATGCATGCACGAACGGCAGGTGGGAAGGTATCATTATAACTATCCATAACAGTCGGCAATTCTCGGGTTATTTCCGATTTGTTCCGAGTGTGAGCAGAGAGGATAGCATCAGCGTTGTAATCAGAGTAGAGAAGACGTAATTTTGCACGTATACCGACTGATCTTATTTTTACGACGTTAGCATTCCATCTTATAAATATTCCCAGAACATACAGAATTTAAAAATAAATAAAACTATAATTTCTGGATATATTTCAAATGTCAGACTGTAGATTTGTATTACATAAAATAAGGATTTTCTTGAATGTCGAAGGGGCTGCATTAGGTGCCGTATTTGTAGAAATTGGCAAGAATAACTTGGCGCTATTTCCAATTAACCATATTGTATTTCACCGCGGGAACATATCGAACATTGAGTCAATATCGCCCAGCAATTACCTACTCAAATCGCCCCTCAAAGCTCCGTAGTAGACTAAAGGCAAACTGTTTGATCTTATCAATATTCGGTTGAATGCAAAACGCGACCGCGTAGTCTCTAATCCGAATCGGGATCACTTATTAATTACCAACTTAAAAAGCGATGATGCTGAATTTTCTATCAACACTAATACATTGGTATTTTGTCATTCATGATGTGTTGGTAGAAGTTAGAAGCAACGAACTATGCCTTTCTTGGTCTAACCTTACCAGATGCCTTTAATGTAGAGAACACTCTTTCATATTCAACCGAGGCAATTTGCAGTAAAGATCCACAACGGCAAATTGACCCTATTTTTGATAGACCCGCCTTCGGATTAAGGCGATAGTTAATATTAATTAAATACGTTGGCTGTTATCAGGAAATATGAATGTTGCGCATGCGTATTCTTGATGCGAGTTCCACTCCTCTGATGACCCCTATACCTACATGACAGATATTACGTGGACGTCCTACATGCTATAAATAGATCTACATTGTATGCCATGCGCCATCCGTGGATCTGCACTATCCACTATCTACATACCTCTAGCAGATAAATATAGAAGCACTATCCACTATCTACATACCTCTAGCAGATCAATATAGAAGCACTATCCACTATCTACATACCTCTAGCAGATCAATATAGAAGCACTATCCACTATCTACTTACCTCTAGCAGATCAATATAGAAGCACTATCCACTATCTATACATACCTCTAGCAGATCAATATAGAAGCATTGAACATTTAATAACAATGCTAACTTATAGTGCGCTAAACCCACGGGTTAAATCATGCTGGACGACTGGTACAGAATACACAAGTTCTTTATTCATAGGATGGATTATTGAGCTCGGCTGGTGCGTGGATTGGTAACCGAGAACCTGAGAGTATCTAGGATTCGTTTCTACCCACACTGAATCACAGGTTGAAAAAAAAGTGGCTTAGTTCGAAAATGCCTCTGTTCACCCAGCCGAGAATGGTATTATTATTGTTGTTGCCATGATTATTATTATCCACCGATCTTATATGCCTTAAATAATTCCTAATCATGGCATTGGACTATTGGTACATACAGTAAAGGTAATATACAAGATGGGCACTAACAAATACCATTTAAACGAGTTTACCAGGAATAACTTGGTCATTATGAAACACCTTATCTGGTTCTGCGTCACTTTCCTATGTTACACATGCTCCATTTAGTAATATACATTTATAAAAAATCCATTAACCAGGCAAAGTGGAATATATTCATGAGAAATGAAGATATGCGCATGCGCGATATTTACCTACCGCCGGTCTAATTTATGTTGGCAGTGGCGGCATATATGGTCCAAATTAAAACGAATTGCTTATGGACGATATCTCAGTACTTTCTGTAATTTCTCACTTTTTATATTACATTAAATAACACAATAATGTATTTAATTCACTTGTATTTTAAACATGAATCCATTACAAATTTAGAATAGACAAGACACACTATGTCACAGTCTGTCGCAGTCTGATAGAGGGGATTTAGCAGGTATAAAGTGGAATGTTCAACCGTTCTTCTCATGCACTAATTCGAGTTTGTGCAAATAGTGTCAGTGTTGTAATTGAAGCGACAGTGTGTTGACACCAACCAGAGCTAACACAGCGCTGAATGTGTTCCGTTTTAGACGCTCTTCGCCAACAGAGTTGAGAACTGTTCACCAAATGAGCTCTTCAGTTTCAGGAGGCGTAAAGATTGCCACAAAAGGCGCTTTACCACGGCGGATATAGTGTAAGGCGCGAGCATGAAGCATAATAAGACGCGGGCAGTCGTGGTCGGATGGCTGAGTGTGAAATAGATTGAATTAAATGCAAATGCAAATACTAGCGATGTCGGACTTTACTTGAGAGACGAACGCGCTGCTGTCGAGGGCGGGTCGAGGGTACTTGCTTGAAGCCAATTCCAGTAAGACCAATCGACGGACTACTTTTTGTTACAAGGAGTAAACTGGCTGTGGGCTCTGAACCTACTGATGGCTTTCATCATCGCACGCCTGACGTCACTTGAGAATGAACGGAAAGCACGTGCGTCGGCGAGGTCGTTCAGGCGACGTCGGAACACAGAAGGAGCCCTACGATCTCTATATTCAAACCAGGTGCTCGCTTCAATGTTTCAATACTTGACATTGAAAATGTCCGATAGATTGTAAATGTTGGTGTCACGTGGCAGTAATCAAGTTAGCCTAATCAATACTAATTCAGTGATGTCTGATGTATCGGCTTTTATCACGACTGAGGAATACTTTGCGGTGATTCTGGAACGATCTGACCACAACAACTGTATACAGGAACTACAGACATACGCGTATCCCATACGCCGCGATCCCAGCTACCCACTGTTACACATACTTCTCTAGAACACTGCAGAGTTCATAGATTCAGTAAGACATTGCTAAATTAGTAGTCCTACAACGAAATCAGACAATGTTTGCAGTTATAAATGTCGGTATTTAATTATAATCCTAAAAGGGTTTTACTCTCTCTGTTAGTCCGCTCCATTGAGAAGCTTGTCTAGATCCTACGCTATATAAATTACTTATTATTACTACTGTTATTACTATTTTGTTTATTAAGTATAAATGCAAATTTCTTTCAATAGTAACGCATAGTTTAAATTTATATCTACATAATAGTATATTCTAGTATAGATTATAGCTGAAGAAATACGAGTAATTACTGAGTATATTTCCCCAATGAATTTAATTAATGAAAAGTTAAGAGATTGGTTCACTTGTGAAAGATAATGTATAATCTCGAGTACCGAGGAAGTTATTTTTTAATGAAATTTAACCAAACTTACACAGTATAGGTCCCTAATGTGCAAATATATAGCATTTCAAGCGTAATATGCATCAATTTGCTATGTACAGTGCTATTTCATACCTAATATGTAATGTTTCTTAACTTCCGGAGCATTGGGGATCTCTATAGAACGCCATTCCGGCCAAGAGCTTACGACACATTACGATTCCATGCCAATATTTTATACGAGGGCTTGTGAACAAAACCTTGAGTGAACAAAACCTTGAGTAACATGTAACCATGTTCAAATTTTCACCAGTGGAGGATCGTTTCACCAGTAACTGTTGTACACGTTTATTTACAATTTGCAATTAAACCCGAAGTATGATTTCATTCAATGACTGTAAGTTGAAATCCCACGAATTGGCAATAAGAAATTGATTAGGACTGAGGCAGTACAGTCAGTTGACGGAACTCGTGGACTATTTTAATAAGCTTAAAGGCATACTATCACATATTTAAGTGATAAGTTTTGGACCGAATTAAAAATGCAATGTACATGCTCTTAGCATACATATACTCGCGTTTGTACCTCCAAATAAATTTCTACGGCTATAGGATAGGTACAATTCCATTGTAGTAAAATCTAACATTTTCTCTAATTTCCCAAGGGAGATAACTCTAAGAACGGAACACGACCAGAGTAATATTTCACGACCACTGACATAAATACGGGAACTTTGATATAATTAGTAAATACATGTAGTAATATAAATATTAAACTATTGATAACTAATGAAACATGTATAATAAGTAACTGCTTGTATAACAACTTGTGTAGTCAAAATAAATGTATTTATTTTCGGTAAAACCGTGCTAGACCACGTATAGGTCTGTGATAGTATGCCTTTAAGGCTTGCTTGAGCTATTCCGGAACAGTCTGTGTCTAGTAACCATTTGTAGTCTAGCTAATATAAGTTTGAAACAATCATGGACACGAAAGCAATATATTAGGTTTAATGTCGAACTTATACATTACCAAAGCCAGGGTAAATTTAATATTGTTGACTTATGGACACATTACAATTACTAGAATGTAATTGCTATTATTCAGAACAGGAATAAATGTAGTTCCAGTAAAGTGACATTACTTTAATAAATTCCTGAAATCTCTACACATAGATTTCATTTAAATTACCTTAATATATATTTCCTTTCGGAACGCGTTATAATGTCAATGTGTTCACAAGAAGACATTTATGAGAAAATAAACGGCACATATCCCGATTACTTTTTGCTAAAATAAAACAAATATGTTTAATTCGAATCCACATGTGCTAGTCTATGTTAAAGGCATAATATCACAGTTGATATACCTGGATAATGGACAAACGAATTTCGATCCGAGACTAATTACGCTTGATTTATCCAGGCACAAGTTGTTATTTAGTGATGTACTGGACACCAACACTCGATAGTTACAAAATAAATAATATTTTATATGAAATAGGGGAACGTTCCGCTAGTTATCTTGTATTGGAAGCATCAACGGAACTATGAAGGATTTACAAGAACACGTTTCGTGTGCGTATTATATGTCCCCTTGAACATACACAATGAAGAAAATATCAATACGACCATATTCAGGTTGTCTATCTGTAGCTACTACATGGGGTTGCATTGTATATTTGTCTACCAAACAGCGGTGGAAGGGTTTTTGGAAGTACAAACATGATTTTATGTATGTCAAGTGAATGTACTTTGTCGTTATAGCTTAGAACTAGTCCAAAACAACCATAAATATCCGTGATATATGCCTTTAATGCTATCAATACATGCAATTTGCTTATGCCGTTGCATTCGTATATATTTCAACAGAGACTGATAATTAATCGAAATGGAAATGCACGAACACCGCAGTTATGTTTGTCCGCTCTACTATTTCCTATCAAATTGCAATATATTTATGCAATTCATTAATGTATTCCATTATGTCTGGAGTGGATGAGAGAAACCAATCATTAATCCGATACGTAGTCCCTTTCCACCCCCTGTTCGTCAGATAGTGTCTATCCCCGATATAGCGGATCCCTTCGTTTACACATGGTGCCACATCCCAAAGTTTCCCGCCCGCGACGTGATACGCCGCCTTGTCATTGGCGCTATCTTGCTAAGAAGAGCGATGCCATCTATTGCAGATAATCAATCCAGCGCCGCCGACCCACCGCGGGAGATCCGTCTGTCCGTCATCGCTTCACCTGTACCGGGATCCGTCTGAACACCTGCACGTCTGACGTTGCGTGGAACAGTCATCGAACCAGTTCCAAAGTCACGCGTGACTTCAAATTAGTCGCCAGATTTTAAGAGCGGTTTATGACAAACCGCTGGCATAATATTTTTCAGTTGGTCACGTGACTGCGTCCTCCCACATAGTAGAAGCGGTATTTAACTTGAGAGTTTGGAGTTTTCACTCGAGGTAGGTACAGCATGATGACTAGACAGATACCCCCGGTCCGGAACGTAGTTGGGGCGACGCTGGTGCTACTCTGTGTTGTGAAGTCTGTATATAGTTTACAACCGGACATCATTAGGTTGGGCAACGGCGATGAGACCCCTGCGTCCGATGACAAAAGGGCAGCCTTCAGCGCTTGGGCAGGAAAAAGAGACTTTTCGGGCGTGGAAGGCAAACGTGCCGCGTTTAATGCTTGGGCAGGGAAGAGAAATAATATACTAGCTGATTTATCAGAGGACAAGCGAGCCGCGTTTAACGCTTGGGCGGGGAAACGTGGATTAAATGTTGACCCTGAGATCAAACGAGCAGCTTTTAATGCATGGGCTGGAAAGAGAAGTCTGTCAGAAGATGACCAGGAGGCAAAACGTGCGTCCTTCAGCGCTTGGGCAGGGAAGAGATCCGACTCCGACTCCGAGGACAAACGGGCGGCGTTTTCGTCTTGGGCCGGAAAGCGAACGTCCGAGGAAGGCAACACCGAGACCAAAAGGGCTGCTTTCAATGCCTGGGCCGGAAAGCGGACCCCTTTCGAAGACGAAATGTCCGCGGACAAAAAAGCTGCTTTCTCCTCGTGGGCAGGAAAGAGAGCGGCCGGGTGGACTGGTGAAGATGGACAGAGCGGAACAGATGGAGATCAGACGAATAAAAGAGCAGCATTCTCTTCCTGGGCCGGAAAGAGATGGGGATCGCAGCAGCAGTTAAACCCCAGAGTTTTGGACTGGTATCTATCTCAGGTCATGGCAAAGATCATGGAGAAAAAGACATTCGGCTCTTGGGCTGGCAAGAGAGACATCAACGTTTCCAGGAGGCGATTTCAACCCTGGTCAGGATAAACCCATTCGGACACCAGGTTAGTTTGCATATACATCAAACTTCGCTGCGCTTGACCCCTATCATAGACTCTTTATAGGCATACTATCACAGTTGATGGACATAAATAATGGACAAACGAATTTCGATCTGAGACTAATTACGCTTAATTGTAATTTACTGATGTATTTAGTCCCCCGTACTCGATAGTTATCAAAGTATTAATATTCTATATGAATAAAGGGAACGTTCCGCTAATTATCTTGTCTTTTATACATCAACTGATCTATGAAGGAATTGCAAGCAAACGTTGTCATTACGTATTATATTTAAGACCAATTTGAGTTATGCCCCCTTGCATTGGTATAATGAAGCAAATACAAATACCGGGGGGTTGCAGTAGAAGTTTGTCTACTATATAGAGCGGCGAAAAGGTTTTTGGAAGTACAAACTTGATTGTATGTAGTTCAAGTGAATGTACTTTGCAGTTGTATTAATAACTACTCCAAAATGACCATAAATATATGTGATATTATGCCTTTAACATTGATACTACCAGTTTTGGCACACTCGTGCACCAGGTTATTTTATATACATCTTACTTTGCTGCGCTTAACTCCTCTGATAGATTCGTTAACATTGATACTGACGGTACATTTGGTTATTCTAGTTCATCGCGAATATATAATAACGATTTCCGCAGAACTGTCACTTACCTGCCCACTGAGTACATTCTGATATATTGCAATATAGCTGATCTTCAAACATATCGCTAATTTGTAATTCTGTCCAGACATCTTAGAGATATATATTATAAACTTCTTAACAAAGTGTTGTCTTGTTAAGATCTCTCATTATACATGCGCCTGCCATTACTTGCGCTGACACAGGAGTTTATTTACCATTAACCTACGATGTAGGTGTAGATTAGCTTAACACTTCAGTAATTACTTTCAATACATATGGATAGTACAATCGCTGATTTCAGCAATCTGGTTAACTTGTTACTATCTGATATTATACTCACAATTGTCTCGGTTTAGTCTACAATGGGCCGCCATTCAGATGTCGTTTACATATCATCAATACGTATTATACTTTAGAAAGGTGGCAACACGTCCACCAATATTCCATCGGTCCGGGATAGAATGTCCATCAAGGTGTAACTTCTACGACCCAACTAGTCACGTTAACTAAACACCCAACCAAACACTTTAAGCCATGAAGAAACACTGAAACATGAGTATTTTTGAGAACTATAATTGACTTCTTATAAATAAGCGATTCGTTGTAAAACCCAGGGACGGATCCAGACTTATAGGTGTAGGCTCAAAGTCTATTTTTAGAGGGGGCTCATAATTTCACCATAATATAATATATGTTTATTGAACAAAATTGTCCAATTCTAGGGGGGGGGGGCAAGCCGGGTGAGCGTCCCCACCCCCCTTGGATCCGCCCCTGATACCGTAGGGTATTATGCTTGTATATTATTTGTATATATTCATCGGCAGCCTTACAATCCCGATTGGTTATTATATCCCTATGTAATACAGCCACAATGGCACATTATATATAAACCATTATATGATTGATAGACTACGATCGAATCATTACAAGAAGAAGATAATACTCATAGGGAACTGGAGCCCTTTCCGAAACTAGATTTACTGCTTGTCAGACTGAAAACGTATCAGCGTGTTGGTCTCTGAGAACAGAAAATTGCAATACTAAACCTGTCCATCTTTCTTAGAACGATAGACATGCCTAAGAACTCTCGTTAGCAACAATTAATTCAGATGCCATGAGAAATCTGTCGTATTTTCTCTAAATGCTATCATCCACGGAATCCCTTAACAGTAAAATACCATAAAAAAATAGTTAGTTCAAATCGCTAAATTAAACTCACACTAGCTGTTAAACTGGGCGATTGAAGGAGTGTATAAATCCCACGCAAGATATGAGCTCAGGGTTAGACAATTGAGAATTGTCCGATTAATAAAGAAACCAATAAAGCTATGAGAGGTCGGATTCAATAGACGGCCGTAGACAAGTGTCATTACTTAATGCATTTAGGTTATGTGTTTCTTGTATGTCGTAATAATGATATGAGAGAGAGAGAGAGAGAGAGAGAGAGAGAGAGAGAGAGAGAGAGAGAGAGAGAGAGAGAGAGAGAGAGAG
>JAUTBZ010133702.1:0-12860 GCA_032361785.1 Lepetodrilus galriftensis
AGGACGTGGAAGAGAGAGAGAGGGAGAGAGAGAGAGAGAGAGAGAGAGAGAGAGAGAGAGAGAGAAAGGGGGGGGGGTATCAGTAAAGTGTGTGTGTGTGTGGGGGGGGGGGGGGGTATCAGTAAAGTGAAGGTCTGGATACGGTGTAGCATAGAACTGTAAAGGTGGACTCACACGGTGCGGTCTGTAGCAGCAACCTGCACTATAGATACATGTGAACAATCGAAAACGTCACTATCAACACGTCAAATCGATAGCTCTTAAGCATCGACAGAACAAGCATCCGTCACAAACCGCACCGTGAGAGTCCACCTAAAGTCCTAAATGTAATAGTAGTTGTCTGGATTATACTCATGTGGCCACATAGTGCTAAGCCGTTGAATCCATAAACTTTCTGCAACATTTAGTTTAGATTTGTCCTCGTTTTTGATCAGTTGGAGAACAACGCACTAGTAGTCGTGCCCCGGAATGTTAAAAAAAAAAAATATATATATCCCTCTCTCTCTCATGAGACCCACTATCAGAAAACAATCAAGATCTACTATCGGGCATCATCGAATATGGCATATCACATCTCATCATATAATATCCTCTGTCATACACAACTGCAACACATGTACATCATCTACACTGACACAAACAATGCCACAAAGCATTCTCGTCCGTTTCTTTCATAGCCGAGGAATGCTACCCGCGTCCTTCATCATTCGTATCTCACGTCGCCGCCATATTGGATTTCCTCGCAGAGCTCCCCCACAACGTGATTCAATGTTGAGAACGCGCATGTAGTGTTTACTTTGTATCCTTTCTGTGTACAAACCACCTATTTCCATCATTCGACAGTTCTTTGCATTGCTTTTGTAGTCCGCGGGGGGTAAGTTAGCGTACGAAATGGACCTCCAGTGAGACATGCTAAGCCGAGAGGTGGAGATATCGTAGTAACGGCGTCCTGCGTCCGGGAGAGGAATCGTAAAGTACAATTAGGATGAGATTAAGAAGCTGCTGTACGATATAAATATCCATTAACGTGACAACGAATTATACTTGTAAATGTCTTATCTCAAGGAGCAATACACGGATATCTAAATGGTTTAATCATCTGTCTAAATGCGTGGACCAATCCTCAAATCTGTGTTCGATGTCTTCTCAGTGCCACTATTTGAGAACAGTTTTGAGAAGATGTTTCAATTCCTGTTCAGTTTCAGACACTGGAAATACTATAGTAATTGATTCTGAAGTTGTATCTCACTTCATGGACCAATCGTTCCTATCACGTTTATCTAATTCTTGAAACAAGTATGTCAAGTCGACAATGTTTCCCATTAACATGTCTGAAACATGTGTGTCTAAACTCATCCAAAAATATATTCACTATTGTGCAAACTATTACTGATGCACACACTAACTAGACCTCCTCATAACCACCTGAAACCATCCTATTCCATCTCCGATCAGCCTGTCCCACCTTCGATTATCCTATCCCACCTCCGATCAACCTGTCCGGCTATGCCGACCATTGCCCCGAGTACATTTATTGAATTATCATTGACGACGTCGCCATTGCAGTTTACATGGCATTCACGAGCAAATCTGGTCTCTCAATGGCTCAATTGTATGCCATCTTCTCCATGTTACACCATTTAACGCGAGAAACCGTGTCCATTAGACAGAACGAGCTCCGTGATTGCATTTCTGCTCGCAGCCAGAGGGTCTTCGCCATTGCGGCGCAATCGCTGCTTCCGACTGGGCACAGTCTACACTCGGATGCGCACAACAGCTACGGCTAAGCCTGGAAAATCCACTTCTCTGATTCAAGTGAAAATTAGATTTATGACACAGAAATCAATCGAATCCCAGTTCGGCGGATTCTCCAGCGAGGGGGAAATACAAGATCCCCTGTGGTGATTGTATCGGCAGGAAGTACCACGTGACCTTTGTGGCATGACCTCGGAGACAGCACCATTGATCGCTGGATGATGACGTCAAAAGTGCATATAGCACTGTATCCGAACGTGGACTGAATAAAGGCTTCTGTTTTGCTTCCATTAAATCATGTAGGGTAAGTCGGCAAAATATCAAAATGTTTCACAAGAATATGGAAACTGAAAAATAATGTTGAACAATGTCAAAGCGAATTTGTCTGGCGACGTAATAAAATTGGAATCGATTATAGCATTGTAGTTATACGTTGCGTTTAGTTTATAAATAGGTCTACTAAGAATACTCTGTATGTTCAATCCGAGAATCGTAATGGAAATTTAACATTCATTCTTATCTTACTTTGGACATGTTTTCCTTCAAAACCTGCAACCTGCAATAGGAACCGTAGACCACCCTAGCATCAACTCTAATCTATCTATAAGTAGGAGGTTCAAGACGAGAACACTTTACCTATTTGGGGGGATTATACCTTTAAATCGGGCACATTATCAAATCTCGCTCCTTGACCTTTCAGTAACACTCTCGCGAGACCACAAAATCCCTTCCATTGCTGAATGGCTTTTGCAGGTAAATGCAGGCTTACAAGACGATTTCGGCCCTAAGAAACCGATGAGGTTTCCACAAAGTGACTTGCGAACATGCCCACAGAATGACCCAAGTAGGAAGAGTGCTTTCATGAACTAGAATAGTCATCGTCTTGTCGTTGTCCTCAGCGTAATTAGATTAGTATTCAACGTGGGACAAGTCTTGTATACAAGATACGTTCGGTTTGTTTCTAGTTCTTCTTTTCTTCACTTCATCATTTATCGACAGACTGGGTACCCGGCAGATACCTTCATGCAAAATATAACATGAAGTGAAAGTTCACAATATCATCCGTACACAATAATGCGCGCACCAGTCTATTAGCCTTTAATATCTCGCAGAAGACACGTGTTCCGAGTACAGTCAGTGACGTCACGCACGTGCAGTGTACATGCGGAACGTCACGCGTCTCGACACCTATCTCTCCTGTTCTACAGTACACACGCCGCGATGACTGGAACATGGCGGGAAAAGGTTGGAGATCTGGGTGGGCGTGAGAGTCAGTGTCTTGAGAACAAAAACACACCATGTCTGTTTGGTCTGCAGAGTGGTCTGTTATCTGTCCAACGTTCTCTCCCGGGAGAGCATACTTCTGTAATGAGGAAGTAATCCGCTAACCTACACGATACCTGCATTCAACTCGACATTCCCTTAGACGTGTACTGCTGTTGCCTAATTACCATGCATTTAAGAATCGCGCTGGAAATAGGGACAATCTTGTACTGCGGGAAAGAGCGTGCAGTTGGTTCAACAGCTGTTACTCATTTCGATTGCAGTGTACTCTTTCATTGTAACACATTGACTGTTGAAAAATAAACGAAATGTATATTTACTGAATGAAATTAGACATTGAGTTGAACACACAAACACGATACCTGATATTGGTGATCGACGTAAAACAAAACGATTGCAGACAATTTACCATCGACATGTATGGAGAAGAAATGTGAGATATTGGGGACATAAACTAATAGGGTACAAGTTTTCATAACATAATGACAATTTGCCAAAACCTGAAATGCTAACATGGGTTGGAAGTATGCGAATATTTGTATACGTGGTCTCCTGATGCAGAGACAGAGCGGGTTGTACTTGAAGTGTTCGTGACGAGTGGCGCTCAGATTCCAAGGACATCTACCAATTACCATCAGAATACGAGCAGAGGAGGACATAGATTTATACTAACATTATAATTCTAACATTATAATTTGGCGCGGATAATTTGTACGTAATATCTGTCGATCAGCATTGACATGTGGAATTCAGCACTGACTCTTGAATTATTCGTAGTACAGAGGTTCCGTATCATTGTGTTATAAGACACTCATCAATATTTCATGTTTCAAACCTTTTTACATTGTATGTTCAGGAATGAGGAATGGTTGCTGAATGTAGACAGAACATTTATACTTCACTTCCGATGTACATGTTTGTATAAGCATACCGAAAGAATGTCATGGTACAATACCAACAAATTTGCCACTCGTATTTCAGTGGGAATCTATCTTGTGTTACAACCATAAACCTAAAAACAAACAATAACATTTTGCATGAATGTCTAAGGTCAAAATTACATTAGAATGGCATTTAAGTTCCGCGTTTTTTAGTGCATTTACTGAGTGCATGCGGAGTCGTCTGCTTACTCAAGCCATTGCGCAGGCGCCGTAGTCCTCGCGTGAATTCAGCACGTGCAGCACGAGCAGAAGACCTCCCGCGCGGGAATGCGCTTCAGGAAGTGGGAGTGATCTCCCCTGAGAATGAGTAGCTCAGTACATTGTTAAAGTTCAAATATGGCCTGCTGCGATTTCTGGTTAACGGAGATAGTCTGATGACATATTGTAGTATGCTACTAAGGTATGTACCTATATTGTACTGGAGATTGTGACGGTGATGGTGACGGTAATTTCCGCCTGCCGCGATAAGCGTTAATGACATTGGTTTCTTTCCAGATGGCACACTTTGCATGGAATGGAGTAGAACACTGTTATTTAATGCATCAAGTTATGCAAAACTAAGTTGCTGAAATATATTATAAAACTATTAGAACACATGTCACATACACTGTTATCATATTTCACATTAATATATAACTTGTAATTGTAATATAATTTTTAAAAGCGTCTATAAACCCCAAATTGAAAATTTTATGTAAATCAATACCGTATAAATAATTCCAATAAAGATTATAATTAGAATGTACAACAGCTGGTAGCACAATAACAATGAACATGAGTCTACCATCATACGACTAGGTATGTACTATATAAAATAATCTCAAAAAGGTCCCTAAAACCCATTAAAAAAAATATATAAATCAATCCCATATAAATAATTCCAATAAGGATCATAATTAGAACAGCTGGTAGAACAGTGACAATGAACATGAGTCTACCCACATACGGCTAGTTATCTTCCTGAGTTTGATAACAACTGTTAACATGAAACAAATTGCTTCCACGTGGAACACCTCGCCACGTCTACAAGAGGAATGAAAATCAGAGATACCAACCAACTATCACGGTTAGCATATTGGAAAACACTTAACAGTGACAAAAGGCCGTGATATATTCGCCCTTAGTTCAAGATCTCTTTCACAGGTGGCGCACCAACGTTTAATGTAAAAGACAAAGACGTAGCACGAACGTACGTAGCATCTGAGTCCAGATACAGTTCTTCACTGCCTGCATTACAACAGAGTAGATAAAGGCAACACCAAGCGGGGTTATCCTTACGAAGCAGTAGGTAACATAAGGTCGGACGGTCGGGAATGGCGATGGCATCTGTAAACACTGCCCGCAGTCTTCTTAATGGGAAAACGAGATTTCCTTCGTAACAGAGTAGACCTTGGTCTAAAGTTACAGGTAGATACCATAATTCTGACAACCAACATCATGACCAGGTTAACGTTTACCGAAGATCTCACATCTACGAGATCATAAGGACTCTCGTAGCTATTTTTAATACATGAAGATCGTGTACTTACGAGAAGGATATGTAGTGGATATGAGAGTTTCGAGAAACGATACCCAGAAAGATATGTTTTTAAAAGCTTAATTTCACTTTTCGTTCTGACATACGAGCATACAGAAGTTCGGGCTTAAATCCGGTTCAAACTAAATGTATTAACTCACCTATTGATGTGTAAACGATCATTCAGACCAGAGACTTGAGTACCGTTGTATTCCTCTCTCTTATAACAGCGATCTGACTAATAAGACTGAAGAGCTATAGGTACTCACTCCTACGTTCAAGCTGTAATAGGGTTGTAAGTGCCAACACACGGCACAGATTAAGGACGACACGCATCAAGCTGCACACATTGCCGTTATGAATGTGAAGACACTGACATCATCCCAGCATTCCGATGTGGCCTTCCCCCATAAACATAACACGTTTTGGTAATTAGGTAAAGTCGGCTTAAAGGTTGATAATTCGTAAATATGACAATCGGAAACTGGAGACGGTTGATATTAGTACTTTGCTTTCCAATTCCAATTCTATGTGTAATAGTTGACATCTGAGTTCATCTTCCTCCCACTGCTAGTCGAACGAAATGTAGAAATTAATAAATATAGATTATTTTGGAAAACCTTGTTAGATGTTACGCAACAACTTAATTATCTAACGTAAGAAACTGAGGCATATGATATCGTAAACAGGTCATACTATCGTTATAAGAGATAAATATAAGGTGTTTTTAAATTTGCGGGTGTTGTTGAAATTCGTCAATGGCAAATTTCATTTGAATCCGACTCGCTTGCGGTTCCGGGATCTAATTATATTTCATTCCGAAACATTTTCTTTCTAGACCAATTAAATTGCTATAAATATACTAAATCTGTTACAATATATATATCAATACATTTGTCCATAACTTCGTATGTTAAACAGTATAGCATAGAAACGTGTGTACAGGTTGACTAATCTATGTTGCAGATTGCGCGAAAGCATCAACCGTCGTAATTCGTAAAGCAGTTCCTGCTGATGAATCCCTTGGATATGAAAAGCAATACAACAGACGTTGATTACTCCTCGGTGTAGACACCTACTGTTGTGTTATGTTTGCTCTGCTATAGCCCGTGCACACTCTCCGGAGTCTATCATCCACAGATGTCTGCCTTCTCCGTGAAAAAACAAACACACACGGCGAATAATATTTTGAAGGTCTTCGACTTTTGGAAACGCTTACGCCCCGTTTACAAACATACAAACGAATATACCACTTTGCCCTCGGGTCACTAATAAGGAGTATATTTTTGTTTTCTGTACACAACATCACCGTACATTTGTTCCTGTACTAACTTCCTTGTTGACAAGATCAGGATGCGATGACATATGAGATAACGAGTCCGCGTAACATTTAAAGTTGTTCTTTTACGGAGTGCAGAATACGCAGAATTCCCAAGTGTATCGAAAGAAAACTGCAATCAATTGGGGAAAAAAGCATCAACCCTTGCAAAATCAGTAAAATCTATTGCAAACGGAATCTAACCTTTTCTAAGTATTTACAGGGAGATGTTAAGCAAACGTTATCATCTGTACCTCGTGTGTTGTACAGCATGTAGTGAACAAGTTAGAACAACCCGTGTGTCTTGTATAAATGCTGATCTAGGGTTACGTCAACACAATGTCGTCAATGCATCATCAGAGGACGAAATCAAAGGCCAAAGACACGTGTTTCACATTAGCTCAATCAGCCAGCGCTGCTATTAACTGTCAACTGTATCTTCTGCATGGATCTGGAAAATTATACCTGGCATGTTCTTTTTGTGCAGGTGCGGAATAGTGGGTTAACTACATCGGATATAGCTCGGGATTTACCTGTGTTTTGCAATTCTCTGAAATCCCGTGGCATCCTCATGCCAAGTATGGGAGTTCTAGTTCCATGTCAAACCTTCACAAACAATGCCCATTTCCATTTAGCTATTTCTCTATTAATATGTCACGAAACAGATCGTGTATATGACATGACTATAGACCAAAATAATTTTAAAAAATCATAATTTTAGAGAGTGAACGTAAATAGTTCATATGTAAACTATATTAATCGGTATTATACTAATTTGAAAGGAGTGACTGAAATTCATTATCATCTGTTCTCAAGAAATATAGAACTGATGACTGATCTAGGGGTGTGCTATTTTTAATAGAATTATTTATGTGAGAACAGTGTGTGACATAAACTAGAGTTATGAATACTTTAACGTTTGAGACTGATACTATCCGGGAGTAAGTAGTTAGTTTTGCGTCTGTAATATATTATAATAAATCCATATTGTCGTGAATAGCTGCACACAGCCTAGTATCACTAGTTCCGTAAGTTGGCGCGATGAATGCTATTTGAATATCTTCCCTGACAGTGATGTCTTGTGGAAACAGTTTCTTTGTCGTTGTTCTGGGTCAGTAACATTCTTAACTACAAGAAAACAAAGGATCGGTAAGGTGAACAATCGTTGCATTTCAGCATCAGAATTTCAAATAAGATTCAATTAGCTATGTACGTTACCCATGACCGCTTCTGACGTATACAAAGGCATACAAACGGCCTGATATGAAAAGAGGGCATAATTAAGTCAATCAAGGGCAACTGTTCTGTTCAGTGCCAGCAGCAATTATCATTCCAAGTGTAATTATCATATCACGTGTACAGGATGTCCTAGAGACAGCTTGCTAATTGTCCATCAACCAATGACCATACTGACCAAATAGTCACCATCACGGAATCCTACCGTGATGTATAGCTTAGATGAATTGCTACGAATATTATCTTAGCGTGGCAGAATTTTGGTATTTAGAACGACAATGAACACCTGCGCATATAAGTTACGTTGCGCTTGGTCGAACATTCAAAGACCTACACGAAGAAGAAGAAGAAGCTTGATTAACAAAAACGTTAGCTCTGTGCAGTAGAGCTATTGTTCCGACAAGACTGGAAGACAAATGACGGCGAATACAGTCTGGGTTCGTGAGCATGCCAGGCATCATGTACAACCGCCATGACCATTTCAACTAAATAATGCCATTACTACGAGAGAGCAATAACAATAAACCATTACTGGAACCAATTTAGGGAGGATGAATTACGAATTGAGTATTAATAGATATTGCTGTGTCATAGCAAAAAGCATATGCGAGTGATACCAACGCATACGATTTAGCTAATTTGCTTTCAGCACATCAAAGCTGCGATCTGTCTCAATGCAGTCGGTAAATCGCAGACTCTAATTAAAACCTATCTAGTCTAGTGCGTCAGTGGCGAATACACTGAGAGGATGTACTCGCTGACCGAGGTAGGTCTCATCCGGTCCACGATCCGTCAATTACGTCACGGGGGCATCCTTTCACAATATAAGTTCCACGTCTGGAATGCGGATGTAGGAAAATAATACAGCGACATTGATTCCAAATATAAGACTGGTATTATTTTAAACACTAGACACGTCAGTTCAAAGGACATCAAAGCTGTTGATCGGGTATATTAAAACAATTAGTTTTCATCCTTTTTCAACGTTGCGATGCATACTAGTATCGTAGTGCTTCCTTTAGCAATTAATTTAATTTAATAGTACTGGCATACCCACATTTCGATAGTATTATAATATATCTTGTATTTGGATATCTTTCAATTTGTACCCATCTTGTCGCCAAATTTGGAGAAACTCGAGCATTACGACGAGATGACTGAGGCATGTTGACCTATGACCTAACTAAGTGGCGACGCGCGCCACCTAGCGGCAGAGTAGAAGCAGACGAGAACACTTCACCTGATGCCAACTGGGAGATCCTCCTAGGAAGCTCTTTGAAGACCAGCAGCGTTGGCCTCACGGAGAGAAGCGGGTGCTACTTTTAGCTAACCCTCAAGATGGTGCTTCCCGCACCTTACATCTATCACAGCAGGACGGAGAGGGCAACATGATATATAGAAGCTGCTGTCACCCGTCTGTCATCGAGGCCAGGAGATAAAAGCAAGAGTTATCCCTCGGTCCCGTACCAAGAGAGTCCATATTAATTTGGACTAGGTAAATTTCATGAAGTTGTGTCCGATTATCACATAAAATATGCAATATGAACACAGATGAATTTCATGAAAAGGTTTGTGATCATTAAACGTAGACTGTAGTATCCGCCTGACTTGTTCTGGATACCATGCAGTTCTAGAAACCGGTAGTCATTGGTGGATAATGAAGATATATATGAGCGAAATGTCTCAACAGGTGAATGACATAGCGATGATTCCAGGTATGTGTGATGAATGTTCACGACTGACCAGCCATAACAGGCGAACATCTTGAACCAATGCTCCAGCGGTCAATCTTTAGTCTGTGAACGTCAATCCATTAACGGAGATGCTATGGTAAATACGTCATTCGGAACGTTTGGCCGACACCTTTAGAGATGGATCATCAGAGTTATGAAATGTTGTCCGACCAGGAAAGATGTGTGTGTGTGTGTGTGTGTGTGTGTGTGTGTGTGTGTGTGTGTGTGTGTGTGTGTGTGTGTGTGTGTGTGTGTGTCTATATTCCTAGGAATAATAAGATAATCATGCTTGAACTAGATGCACTATTTTGTTATCTATTATTATGCCTCTATCTATTATAATGCCTCTGTTCATCCAACAGATAATGGGTACCCGGAAGGATGAGATGTGAAGGATAACCTTGATGCGCCTTGAATGCAGAATGGCAGCTCGGGTTCAAACCGTTGAGAAGGAATTTGAGTGTATAGATCCATTGACCGGGATAATAAGCGCATTTGAGCAGTTGTTCTGGATACTTGCGCTATAAAAATGTATAATAATAATAATAATAATAATAATAGCAAAATAGTACACGGGGCATCTTTTATCTATAGAACTGCAGCTAGATTTGAGCATATACCTTCGAGCGTGTATATAATTATATAATACATTACACAATAAGTGGACATAAATAAAAAGTATTATTATTTAAATCTATAGAGACAGATACTATTCAGATAATTTACTTTTCTCCGTAAGTATTGTGTGATAAAACGCACTGTATATGATACCGTATTCATTCTATTCGTAAAATATATTGTCAATCAGCCCTGATCGAGTTTAAATATCATCTTAGTATGGTCGACCTGTATCGGTTCTTGATTTAGTAACAAACGTGTTTACTAGGATAACTTCTCGCGAGGCTTTGCATGTATAGAACATGACCCCTTCAACTGACCTCGTTATCAATCAGGGTTGGATAATTCGGCCGGGATCTAGGGCCACTTGTTCTTACAACAGGATTCTCACATTCTCCAACTCTTCTTAGTCCCGTCTCACCACAACGTACACAGTCCCAGACATGATAAACAGGTTGACAAACTATGCCAATGGTCACGGTGTGTGGACTTCACTGACAAGGTATACTAGTATGTACGTTTCTTTTCCTTGTTATTGTTGTCAATGTCAGTTGTAAAGATAAAAAAAAAGGAAGAGATTGAAAATTGTAACTTCCCGCTCTAAAGTGGAGATTACTGAGGTTCGTATCAGAATATGATAATGCTGTTTTGTGTATAATGCATGTATGTACTGTAGTAAGCTATGATGTGCGTGGATCCTGTGTAAGCTGAGACAGCTAGTTGTGATCTGTGGAGAATATGATCGGACACAGGGTTGTGGGTATAATCGCCAACTGTATGTGTGTACATGTACATGTGGCTTACCATTCGGATCAACCAAGCGACATCCACACACAGGCCTAATCTCCGATCGGAATGTCGTGAAGTTAATTGGTGTCCGTCACTTGTGTAGGTCCTAACTGAGTTGCTCTTGTTGTACCCACACCGAGAGTACGTCCGTGGGCGTGTACATTAGATAGGTAAGTATACCCCTTAGGCAATTAGTCATACCTCTATCATCATCGCATAGCCCCGGGGTGGGAATGTGGGCCCATATGATGACCGAGTTATCGGACCTAAATCTGAATACTATAATAGCCTACACATATTTGGATGTGATCAGTCGGGTAGACCACAACGATATACATGTAGGATGTTAGCCACGTGTATGTTAGAACCTAGGCTACTATATAGTGGCATTCTCTATTACCACTCCGGCTTTTGTGTGATTATACTATAATATATCTTTATACTATACAAGCGATATACCTGAAAGGGAAGGTAGGTACATGTGTGCATTCGATGTGTTCCTTTTGTGAAATATATGTCTAACATTATAAGCCGACACACATGAACTGTATAGACTAATGATAATATATAATGGTCTGGCGAACATATGGGTGAACTATTCTCAGAAATGAAAATAGATTGATTTTACAGGTGTAACATTTGTAATATAGCCTACTACTAGTATTCAAAAGTTGCTAGGATCGTAAAAAAAAAATTAGGAAAAAAATATTCAATGACAATGACCCCATATTGAATATAATATAATACCACCCTTAACCCTCTCCCTGCTGAAGGCGACTTAATTTGCCCGATCACATGCAGAAATAGAACACTTTGATTTTATTCAGCAGGGAGAAGGTTAACTCTTCATTCTGAAGCCAACCAGAGATGCCCTAAAGAGCAGTGCAAGGGTTAATTAGAACATTATGATTTTGAAAAAAACCACAAGATTACCGGTATGTTATTTAGGGTCGTTTTCAATTTTTTAATCAGGATAGCAGCACAACAAATAGTACCGTACCCTATGTAATGCTGTAGGGTTATGAGCATGCTTTTGAGCATTCATTTGACACAATACAAATGTGCACATTTATTCTTACTCCATCGCGTTGAAATGAAATGAGATTTAATTAGTATGGCTATTACTGCTAAAAAACATCTGAATTTAGTTTTCGTTATAATATTAATAATAATAATAAAATGTGCACCGTATTTATATTTGTCAAATCCATCCTAGAAAGATATCTCACAGCGCTACATTATTACCCTGGTCAACTCCCTGGAAAGTATACAACCCAAGCTGCCAGTTAAGGTGCTAGGAGGTTTACATTCACAATTCCATCTTATCCTACCGGGTACCCATTCACAGTTGGGTGGACTGGAGCAGTGTGGATCTAAGCACTTTTTCTTTTGGCTACTTATCATTACTGCTGAGTCACTCTTTAATTGAGTTCATGGGAAAACCGTTACACTACAAAACGTGGAAGAATGTACCGTACTTTATAATGTTAAACGTCTATGAGCAGCCTACCTGGAACTCTGCCTATAATATTATACAGTAGACCTCGGATATACCGGCCTCGGATAAACCGGACCTCGCTAACCGTCTAACGCTAATTGCGGCATATGCGTATAACGGACTTCGCATATAACGGACAAAAATAGCCGGTCCCAATAAATCCGTTATATGC
>JAUTBZ010133713.1:0-12500 GCA_032361785.1 Lepetodrilus galriftensis
AATGTTAGTGTTCAAAATTGAATATCTCGCTTATTAGTGAATAGATTTATATGGGGTTTGCATCAAAGTATTTCCCTCACGCTCCTGAACATGAGAATATATCATAAAGTATGATTTTATTATTTTTTCAAAAACCTCTGTCATGGCTACCTTTGTCTCCCGCAGACTCCTGTCAAACCCTGGTCACTGCGAAAACTCCAGTCACACCAGAGTGATCTCCCCTGAAGACGTGCCAAACCGTGACGACGTTGCCTTCCATCTGTATAACCTGGTAGAAACCAAGCGTGACGGCCTGACTTGGAAAAGTGTGGGTCACATCACGGCCACCGGTGCCACCGATCTCAAGACTGTCCTGTGGCCAGGCAGAACCATATACGGCCCGGCGTCGAACACGGACAAGACGTACAGAGTGGTCACCCGCCCCGCCAAGCCATTTGTGTTCGTTGGAGGTCCGGTCGACCATCCGTCAGAATGCTTCGCGGATGTGCCTTGTCTTCAAGTATATGATAATACCCCCAGTGCAATAGCTTCTGTGATAGAGACGTTCTTGACTACCAAAGGTTACAATCAAACAAACTACCGGGTCCACTGCTGCAAAGGCATGACCCTAGAGCTGCTCGACAAGCTGGCTGTTGATCTCAGTTTCGAATACGTGGTATACTTCCTCAATGATTCCAACTACGGGACGTACAGGAATGGTCGCTGGACCGGAATGGTCGCTGATGTCGTAGATGGAGCTGCTGACATCATCGCAGGCGCGTTCAGCATGACCTCAGACCGTTTTTCCGCCATGTCCTTCACAGAACCGTACTTCCAGAATGCCTTTGCAATGGTGACCAACGCCGCGCGCGGGGAATCCACCTCAATATATGCCTTCCTGAGTCCATTTTCCCCACAAGTATGGATATGTATATTACTAAGTTCTGTGGTAGCAGGGATAGCTACTTCCGTTTTAGAGTGGTACAGCCCTTTCGGTCTCAACCCTAGAGGGCGGAGAAGGGACAAGATCTATACTCTGGGGTCCGGGCTGCTGATGGTGCTGGTGTTGGTGACTGGACACACGATTAACGTGAAGGCACCTAAGAGTTGGCCTGGGAAGGTCATCCAGAACGTCTGGGCCGGACTCGCTATCTTCATGATGACCAGTTACACGGCCAATCTGGCGGCCTATCTGGCTGGACAGTCGGCTATTGTCATGATCAGGAGTATATATGACGCAAAGGTGAGTAATGTTCAACGTTAACAGAATTGAATATTGAATCACATTTATTCTCATTAAGCATGTAGATCTAGTATGATACAGAGAAATGGTCATAACATAATATAGTAGATCTATCCATCTATCTGTCTGTTTGAAAATGTAAATTGCAAAATGTATAATGCATTTTCTATAATTTTCAATTTCATTAAAAAATATATATACTTATGTCGAAAAGCATTCCAATAACAAATCAGAAATATATGTAAATAATCATAGGTACACATTTTGACCGTAAATAATCATAGCAGGCAATTTTGATTGTCGGAATTAATGTATGACATTGACTAGAGTTTATTGAGTAAGTTAACCTTCATGTGAGCCCGTCGATTGTTTCACAATTCCTTAACCATGCAACCAGTAGGATAATTCACGAGGTGGTTCACGCATCGATTTACTAAGTATACGGTTCCGTGTTCGAATCCTTTACGTTGTCTTCTCCGAGACAGAATACAGTTCCACGAGCTGGGAGGGATGGATCCTCGAGATCACGTCTACATATGTAACGTAAATGTCCCTACTCTCCTAATCTCCGTGCAGCACAACCAAATCAAATCTATGAAAATACTCATGGAACGGAGCAGATTAGCCTTACCGCATCCTACTGATCACTGAGTAACGTCGATGATCTGAAGAACGGCACCAGTCTGCCTGTAACAATTGGCTTACTCTGTCTTTTCACATGCCAGTTGTCAGCGTCCATTACCTACCCAGACGAACATGCTAAAGCACAGGGCAGCCTTTTAATGTGGAAGAGGATCTCGAGGAAACAGGACGAGATGTGATCCTTTAATTAGCCACTAGGTGGCGCTAATTAAATGAGAGCTGTCTGCGATTGGCCATTCAAACGTCTGTCTTCGGCGTAGGTCAAATAAACCAAATTGTATGCATTACAGAAGTTTGGCCAAGAATGGAGCCGCACGCTACAAGTTCTATCACGATAGTCTACGAGGGCTGACGTTATTTTCGGCACGGCGCGCACACGATCGGTCCCTTCCGTGACGGAATCTACTCTTAGCAACTTCACTATGACGATAAATGGTCTGTGGACTGACTGGACCTGTTACTTTCAATTCTACATGAATGGGTTACACAATCACCAGGGTATTTTATACAGCGCTCCGACCGCTAGACTTGCATGCATTGACGACATGTAGGCTATTCATAGACATGAATTGCGTTACTCGTTATCGTCGTGGCGAATAGCTTCTTACAACTCCGACTTGCCGAAAAGGCAATAATTTAGCCAAGACTCGTGGAGCCTTTCAGAATGTGTCCGCACTCAGCAATTGACAAACACAAATGGGATAGTTTACATATTGATCGCTGTATTAGATACCTAACCGTTGATTATGCAAGCAACTGTGAATTTTGGTTCAATATTTGGCCGATCGTTCATACCCAAGTCTCAAAGAAAACCTCATTGCCACCGATTGTTAAGATCCTTTTTTCTTTTTGGCAGACACTTTAAAAGACTGGAATGATATATATTTCCCCTCCAGTAATCTGTATTACACGGTGACAGTTCATCACCACTTATTTTTTAAAGACATTAATGGCATGCATTCCATGCTATTTATACTGGACTCAGTGGATTGGAAATGACGATGCATTATCATCATCATCATCAATGCACGTACTAAGGTCGTACTTTTAGGCTTGGCGGAAATGAAGTTACGCCGCGTGGTCGTTATGTTTAGTAGGACAAGGAGTACACTCTGATTTACGTCTGGGTGCCTTTCATTAAATTTGGTTATCCATTACGAAATCCGAAATTACTACCAGAACAGTACGAACTCTTTCTAGCTAGAGAGTTTCGTGAAAGGGGACCCTGGGCTAGCGGGGGTTATTATCCTTTCGTGAAACGCAGGCCTAGCTACTAGTGTCTGGACGCACGTTTTCCCTCTCGAAGTCATGAGGAGTACAGTACTCTGCATTGGGTCTATGGCGACATACCAGCAGGAATACTACTAATCCATGGGGTCTTCTATGTCGGATACATTGAGCTGGATGTTCACAGATCTATCCACTGAGAGTAGTTCAATGATCGTCGAGAAGAGGGTCCATGATTGATTTCTTAATGCTTTGACCACTGCAAATACTGATAAACTAATGATAATAACGGTGGAGTCCAAGTGAGCAGTGTTGAGAAACACAAGCTGTGTCAATAGCTGTGTTCGTTTTGCTACCGGCTGGTCTAACCCGGCAATACCTTTGACCCCGTTGACCCGAACAATGTGCTCGATTTGCCAAATATTTGGAATATAAGCTATATCACATGCAAGCGGCAAAGCGGGTGCGCTCAGAACGTGGAAATTGGGCAAATCGAGCGCGTTTTTCGGGTCAACGGGGTCAAATGGTTTGTCGGGTCAGGCCAGCCGGTAGCAAAACGAACAGCCCTAATGTGTTGCCCATAGCTGAGATGATAGCAAGTAAAGAACAGGCCGACGAGACCGAGATATGGACCTGCATCTCTTGCTTTGGTAGTCTAGTACTAGCCGCTCACGAGCTACATTGTTTGGCAAATATGATGACATCTAGACCTGTACTTGTGTATGTAGCCATAGCTAAACTAATTTGTGAGACACCTCCCTAGAGACTGAAGTGTGTTTGTATTTAAAGAAAGCTGCTAACCCATTTAACGCTAAATCATGGTGCTAACCATCTTCAATTTGGACAAGTGACATACAGTAGCGAGACGCTATTAAGATAGCTTAAATTCCACAGGCGATTGGCAAGTTGCATTCACATCTTTGCAATGGAATGAAAAATAAATTCTCATTTCTTCTTCCGAGTCAATTCTGAAAGTGCTGCCCTTGTCAGTTGGAAACCACTGCTATAAACTATCCACCATTTTAATATTTGCTATAACTGAGGAAAGTAAATTTGAGAATGTTTTCCCCTTAACATTATGTCTTCACGTTAAGTGAACTAACTAACCTAATGTAGCAATACAGTCAGTAAAATAGCCAGGCGCGGCGGGGCAGGGCTCTCAACACACAAATAGGCAATCGATTAAATATATAACTTCTCAAATCGAGATTCCTATTTAAGCCCGATGATCATGTGCACTTTCATGGATTCTGACATACGCTGTCAAACTCTGAGATATTATGTGTTTGGAAAGCCGCATAACGAATTTGAATTACAGACCTCTAAAACCTTTTGTTACGCAATGCTAATGTTGATGCTCTATCATTTGTTTCCGATGAACCCTCATGGATCGAATCCATGGCGTCTAAAGGCTGAATTTCCGAATCGAATTTGAAATGAGCATCGCGTGATCATTTGCCGTTTGGTTTTCAACGATAATATCAAAATAATGTGGGATATAAATAATGCTTATTCGACTTTGGGAGTGTAACCTTTGGTGGGGTTGTTTAATAAATATAATTTATAGCTGGAAAACAATTAATGTGTGACAGTATTGTAAGTAGCTCGGCTTCTTGACATGACCAATGGCTAGGGCATCAGAACGATGACTCATCTGGCGAGTCAGACTGACTGGAAGAAATATAAGAACTTCGTGGTCAAGTGACGAGATCCGACCCCATGTCGTCTATACAATCAAACTACAGTCTGACCTCTGCATCTCTAATATATCCAAGGCATGTATATATAGCGAGTGCATGGTATATCTGATAGAGTACCCATATATTGTCTTCAAGTGATACCATTCTGACACGGCGATGATTTTCTCGTCCGCGATTGACAACTTAATCTGGACTTCGTTTTCTCTGCAAATACGCCTGCTTCCCCGGACGTCTGGCTTCAACTGATGAACCTTGATGAAGGAAATGATAATCTGTGTTTTTGCTATCAATCAAATGTCATTGTGTCACGGTTTATCGCAGGTTTCTTCACAAGATTCGATCATTTCCGACACATTTCCGTTTCTGATTCAATGGAATACTTTTAGGGCATGTTCCGAAAGTTTGAGAAACTTCACGAATATACATAATCTTGAAACGACAATAAATAACTACGTTGTAGAGTAAATAATATTATTAGAATATATGTGCAGTGTAACTACATCTAAATGTTATACTATATCAATACGCAACGCCTGCATTTTAATTAATGATCGTGAACCTAAAATATTAGTCTGCCGAGGATTTCGGAAAGAAATATGATGTATACAAAAGTACAAGATTCAGGCAAGACCGCACGATCCACATCTTACTAAGGTGGTGTTCCATTGACAGTCTTGGACGCACATTTTGGACAGGGGGCTGCTCCTTTCTAGTTGTTCTGTCTGTACTTTCTGTCCTACGCATGCGCAGTTACAAATGATCAACACCGCAGTGTAACTACGCATGCGTCGGACAGAAAGTACAGGCAGAACAGATAGAAAGGATCAGCCCCTAAATCTGGTTGTTATTGTAGAAAGGTGCAAACCACAATATTGTAGTATGCGTAGTTATAATGCGATGGTGGAAGTTGCAATGCTGTATCGTTATCATTGATGCATCATTTCTATGACTGGTAATAAGGTTTAAAGGTGTAAATCATGTTGTTTTCAGTTGTTGTCCAAGAAGGTTTCCCTCATCAAGTCCAGCGCCGTCGAGTCCTTCCTAAGTCGGATCAACCCTGATCTGTCCAATCACGTGAAGGCCCACTACGCGCACACAGCGGAGGAGGCAATCCTCAAACTCAGGTACGTGTATCATCAATGGGAAGGCAATCATAAAATCGCAAGGTACTCTTCGCCGCCCATGTAAAGGTAGTGAGGCCGGTACTCACTTGTACCTCAACGTGCTTTATCAATTCGAAGGCAATCATAAAACTCGCAGGATACTCTTCGCCACCCATGTGCTTTATCCATGCGAAGGCAATCATAAAATCGTAAGGTGCTCTTCGCCGCACATGTAAAGGTAGGGAAGGAGCGGATTCTTATTAGTACCGCAAAGTGCTTTATCCATGGGAAGGCAATCATACAACTCGCAAGGTACTCTTCGCCGCCCATGAAAAGATAGTGATTCTCACTTGTACCGCAACGTGTTTTACGTGATAGCAAACCTCATCCGTGGAGGCAATCTCCATCAGTGTATGTCCAAGTAAAGGTAGAGAAGGTGCCACCCCTCACTGGTACCGTAACATGTTTTATCCAATTATGAAACTCGTGACGGCAGTCATGATCATCAAACCTTGGTAGGAGTTGTTGTTTCCATGCGAAGGCAAATGATGTATTTCTACGTATAGGTACTGAATGAGCCTATCTTCACTCTGGTACGTGTTTTAACCACGTGAAGGTAATCCTGAAACTATTGAAGACGATCATCAAAACATGAGATGTCAAATGCAATCATCGTTGGTGTCTATCCAGGTAAAGGTAATTCTGAAACTCGTGAAGGAGTTTTATCCGAGTAAGGGCAATTATTCAGGGGAACTCGTGGAAGCAATCAACGAACAACTAAAAGTTTTATTCATCTGAAGTCAGTCTTCAACACTCGCGAAGGCAAATCATCAGACTTGCGAATGCAATCATCAAACGTATGTATGTGTTTTACCCACGGAGGTAAACAACACGATATTGACAACTAAGAATTCCATCTTTCGTTTGAGCGTGTATCCCCTGGTATGTTTAACCAACTGTATGCGTGTATGAACGTAAAGTATTAAATATTGATAATCTCCTTTCACGATTGTACTCACTTGCTTGTTTAATTTTACATGGTGCATACGTTACTTTCATGTTTCAGGAACATTGTTTAAATACCTTACACTAACTGTTGGAACTATGGTGGTGTTCCATAGACAGTGTTGGACGCACATTCTGGACAGGGGGCTGCTCCTTTCTAGTTGTTCTGTCTGTATTTTCTGTCGACGCATGCGCAGTTACCAAGGATCAACCCCGCACAGTGACTGTGCATGTGTCGGACAGAAAGTATAGACAGAACAGTTAGAAAGGAGCATCCCCCTGTCCAGAATGTGCGTCCAACACTGTCAATGGAACACCACCTAATTGTCGGTGCCTGTTTTCGCCTTGTCAAGTACGTTGTGTTACCACTCACTCTATCCAGGTGGCTTTAGTCTCGGCTTTCAATAGTCTAGGTGGTTTTAGCCTCGGCATTCAACAGACTCGCTACTCGCAACATTGAACCTGCAGGTCTTCGCTCTGATGTAATCTGCTTCCTTAGAGTGGTAATACTTTCCTGAGAACTAGTCATCACCCTGACTGCTATTTAATGACATCCTCCTGTCGACGAACCTGCTGTTGGGATGGTAATCAGATTTGTGGTCTAATGCTGTGGGGGAAGGAAATTATCTGTCGCTCAAACTATCTGAAATAGAAACAAACAGCACAGTTGGGAGTCCACAAGACGATCGGGAATAATTCAGCAGTTTTATTATCAATTGTTTCTTTGTCTGTCTAGATATAATTTAGATAAATGTGTCCAGGGAAAAGACGAAGAACTATCAGACAAATAATAATGTGTGCTTCATAATGTTATTCCATGTAAACCGCATCTGAAAGATGTCTTTATAATGTTGTCGATAGCACATGAATAATGGACGTAAATTCACATTGCATTCAATATTGTCAATGTGTATCTTGTCAAACAACACTGCAATAAGTTTTAGGATTATTTAATAAGGAAAGTAAAAGGACACTCTCCAATGAGTTGCAAAATGTGCTTGAATTCTTAGCGGGGAGCTCTAATGCAAACATATAGTGAGCAAGTACCAGGGCTTTCCATTAAGTTGCCGTACAATATGTTTTGTATGCATGTGCTGCCACGTTAATGAACATGTCCATTAATAAAATAAACCTTAATCTCGTGTGTCAACTGTATTGTATAATGTCAATAGGCATGTACTGTGTATGGTGTCAACATGTTCTCAGTGTTTTCTATGCAAAAACAGCCTTCAAAACCAATATAAATTTATAATATCATTTCAACATTTGGAACTGATGCTGGGTCTGTGCATGTCATGCAAAGTAAACTTTCATTGTTATACAGATGTTCAAATAATGATATACATTCAAAGAAGAACCCTAGACAGCATTCTTAAGTTGTATTCTGTTCTGGTCTCATTTCTAAACGCTAGAATATTTTCTTCAGGTGTTGTCAATATATGCATACCGTTAAACGGAAAGCAAATATGTAGATCGATAATTTAACAATGTAAGACTGTTTTCCCCACCAGTGAACCGGAAGTTACATAATCCATATTGAAAGCATCGTTGTAATGTTGACGATATGCATGTTGATGTACCTCTCCATTATTGCAAATGCTTCACCGAACGATATTTACATTGTATAAACCTAAACAACTGATGATCCCACACAGTATACAGTGATTGATATCATCCCAAATTAACCGTATTCAGATAATTTTCCTGGCAATCTATGTAAATAAACAAAATGCATTTGCGACATTTCTAAAACGATGTACTATCCACTCTGAATTATAATTTACCTCTTGCACTAATACTACGATATAATATATCTAAACCTACACTTTCTATATTGGATGATCTACTCTCCACCTCATACACTTGCGAGTGCAATGGAAAGTTATTTACAATCGCTATTCTTACATTGTGTAACAGGATTCCAGTCTCATATATCAACGTTCTTAACAGCAAATTGAGTAGCCACCGAATATACATAAATATATATGATATATCCCCTCGTGTAGATATTGACTAATATCGATGGTGTCTGGACTTTCGTCTGGTTGGCCCGTACTTTCATAGGAAACCGGACTCGCATTTATCCGGACGTTGACCAAACTTCTCAATATCCGTATTTATTGGCACCTTTCCAAGTGATTCCAACTTTAATTAACGTTCAGTCGTTGAGTGTATTTCTACGTTGAACATACGCCAATGATTAAAATTGATGTCGAATGTTAAGAAAATTTATTGCAAATCAGACCCGACCTATATCTGGTTGAACTTATTAGTTAATGAGGTTACCATATAAACGGCTGTGGGGAAACACTGCAAATTGTTTTGTTCTCATTACTACTGTTAGTGTATCTGAATAAACTGGTATCTAGGACACTCATTGAATGTTATAACTTGTTATACTTGTGAAGGTTGCATATGTCTTTGACTAAGCTCTATAACTCTATTTTAGGGTATTCTAAGGAAATGAATGTCTAGACTAAAAATCATGATTTCTTATCAGAGGTTCTTTGCGCCATTATGAACTACAGGAGCGCAAGTTCAGAAACACAGCCCTTTGTCAATACCCACGGAGAAGAAAGCAAACATTGTGATCTCATTATATCGACTTCCTGCCACACCGGAAATGAATGCTTATCCGGATAATTAGCTTATTTAAACTAGTACCACACCTCTATGCGTGTGTGAAGCACGAAAGACGTGCATATTAACAAATGTGTGACATGGCAGTAATACAATATATTATGCTCATAAGGTTTCCGAGGTAGCCTTAATTCAAAAGCATTACGGACTGGGTTTAACACATTAACCTTGCTAATGCAACGTGCGTCAGTGCACCAGTCTACTTGGCCGTGGTGCGGCTATTCTCGGCCATCGCCGATTACTGTTCTGATCTCCTTGTCCGTCAGTGGACAAATGTGCGCCACATAATCATTAAAGCTCTGTTCCTCAACTTCGGACAATACCCCAAACTGAAGCAGTACCAAGCTCGATATCAGGGTTCTCCTGTAAGAAACGCCGTAGCTCTACGGTAACGCCAACCTCTATAGGTCTAAGGTAACGCCAACCTCTATAGCTCTATGATAACGCCAACCTCTATAGCTCTATGATAACGCCAACCTTTAATAGCTCTACGGTAACGCCAACCTCTATAGCTCTAAGGTAACGCCAACCTTTAATAGCTCTAAGGTAACGCCAACCTTTAATAGCTCTAAGGTAACGCCAATAGCTCTAATGTAACGCCAGCCTTTAATAGCTCTAAGGTAACGCCAACCTTTAACAGCTCTAAGGTAACGCCAACCTTTAATAGCTCTACGGTAACGCCAACCTTTAATAGCTGTAAGGTAACGCCAACCTTTGCAATGATGTGGTCTACGGCAATTGTTTCGATGTTTAATTATTTTTTAACATTTGTTGAACATTTATACAGAAAAAAACATTACTACGAAACGTCTTTAACAAAGACTACTGTGGCTGCGGCTAATGCTAGAGATAGTGTCTACAAAGTTACTTGGTGGTTTCCTATAGGAGTTCCCAGGGAAAGTCTTGATCGCTGGACTCCCTGCGCAGTCCCTTTGTACAAGCCTTCGTTCTAGACGATTGTCAAATATATCGGGCGATTGGGTCCACCGTGACCTTTAAAACTACTTAGACACGAAATCTGACATCTCAAATCCAATGTCAGCTGTATGAGCCGAAAATCCAATCAAATATGTTATCGAAGATTTGTACGTTGAATGAATGGATTATCGGTCTGGATGTTGAACAGTTAGGTGTGTATAGCTTGGGCAACATTGGCAGCTGACATCGCCGCTATCACAGAGTTTAGGATTACAGAGATAGGAGTGTCTAGGAATAAAGAATAGTGCCTAGACAGTGGTCAAACTGAAGCCATTCAAATCTCCATCTCGACAGTCCATCTCTCTAACCCAATGGTGCCACAACTCATGTCAGTGACTTTATTGATTCAAGGAATGGACCCGTGTAAACCAATTGATTTACATTTGTCATAATCTATCGAACCAGAGCGAGTCCGATCTCGCGTGACTGTAGATTAAATATATTTGATTATTGCCGCGAGTCATCATCTATTCCACGTGCACATTCTGATGGTCAATGTTTGATCACATCTCATATTTTACTTTCCAATATCCAATTGAATTCGTCACCAGAGGTCATAGAGTTGATATAATATGATAGATCGACACTTCATTTCAGTAGTGTTTGCAAGAATCTGACTTACACGTTACCTTGATTTAATCTAGCCAGACTAGGAAATTAAAGATAAATATTTTCCAACACGAATTGCCCGAATGGTACTATTTAAAATAATCGGGATGGTCGTTTGGAATGAATCGCCATTTCATGTTTGATTCATTTTAATTCCCATACTTGTGAATCGTTGTCTCCGGTTCGGATTTGTCTTTCACAAACACGTGCTGGTGCGGACGCACACGTGCATTCATCCACACACGTCTGCAGAGTCAATCGACCCAAATTGTAAGGTTACTCTGAAGTGTATGACACACTTGCACATCGTCGCACACCTGTTTTCACTGTCAATGTTCAGTAATTGTAATGGGACTGAAGCCGATATTGTTGACGTTCCGAGATCGAACAAGGCAACTGCTTATCTTCCAAGGGAGGTAACTCTGAACGTAATTATTTCTACGTCTGACAAAATGCATTCCCCAATTCTTGACATCCTGTGAACAAGTTTGTATTTAGCAGCATTTATTAAGTTTCCGATTTGGGTTGTCTCCAAACAAAATCTGAGAATTGGCACAACAACCTTATTTACAAGCTCGCCAAGCGTAGTAGGCCTATTTCGTTTGTTATTATACTACATTGTTATATGAACACTTGCATAACGCTATTGGCAGTACAGTGTTTCGATCACCTTATCCAAGTAGGTTATTCTCAGTTGCGGTTAGGCCTAGCGGCAACTCATAAGCATTGAGGAAAACGACATCGGGTCATGTCCGGAAGTCGTGTATCCGCGCGCAGGTTTTGAACATTGCCCATAAATATGGGTCACCATTGACATGCTCAGGACCTGGGCTTCAGGATACGACAGGGTTATGGTTATTAGTAGTTATGGCGTTAGTTTGTTTTATAATTAGTGTTCTTATCGGTGAATATTTAGAATTTTGCCTAGATGCCGCATCGTGTTCTCTTATCAACTGTGAACTAATCTAATCAACTTCCTCTTAGGGATGCCTAGCCTTGATAATACGCACCTTACTTTGTTTATTACGGACATTATTGTCCGTAATGTCTGTCCTTCTGTTATTTCCATCTGGCTGTAAAATACGATGGCACGAGTGGTCCCAGTTACAGTGACTCTGTACTGTGAATCTTTGATCACAGGACTTTGAATTACTTATAATAACATATTATACTATCTATCTATATACTAGTATATAGTAACAGTCTCTTACTATATATAGATATATAGTATCCTATGTTATTATAAGTAATTCAAAGTCATGTGCTTTGATTTACATTTAGTATTCGTTGCCGTTGAAAGTCATTGACCATACATCTAATGTATATAATCGTGCTATAGTTAGTCCTACACCCTGCGAAAACTTTGATTAGTTC
>JAUTBZ010133724.1:0-13747 GCA_032361785.1 Lepetodrilus galriftensis
CTCTATTTTCTTCCACATGGTTTTCATCACTCCATGCCGCAGCAGCTGCGTGTTGTAGTGGCAAAGGGGAAGCACATCCCACATAAGTTCGGTATTTCATATAATCTTTTAGTATCTCTTCATCACCTGCGATAAATCCATTTCTTAGCCCTGGTGCGGAACTTCTTTTTGAGATGGAGTTTATGACAAGGATATTCTTAAATTCACTGTTACCTGCATGTATGGCAGCTTCTAAAAGTGAAGGGTCTGGCTTGTCTGTGTAAATCTCGCTGTAACACTCATCGTTCATCAATACAAAGTCATACTCTAAGGCAGCTTTTGCCCATAATGATAACTCTTCAAGTCCCATGCTTGCCGTTGTTGGATTGTTTGGAAAGTTTATGATGACTAAATCACACTCTTTTAACTCTTCTTTGTTTAACTCAGGTCTAAAATTGTTCTCTTTTGTAAGGTTGAGATGTATCACTTTAGCTCGACTTGCTATCGCCGCACCCTCGTAAATCTGATAAAAAGGATTGGTAAATGCCATGGTAGGTTTCTCTACGGAGTGAAGTAAAAATTGAGGAAAGTTAAAAAGTACTTCTCGTGTTCCAAAAGTTGGAATGATTTGCTTATCATCTAGCGTTACTCCAAAGCGTTTTTGGACAAACCCTTTTTGTGCATCTTTTAGCACTTTTTCCCCTGAAGTTTTTGGGTATTTATTTAAGAGTGAACTTGTATCACAAAGCGTTTGTTGTATAAATTCAGGAGTCTGAAACTGCGGTTCTCCGATAGTTAAAGTGAGTGGTTCATAATCGCTGTTTGGGGTGATGTCTTTTAGTAAACTTGTAAGTTTTTCAAAAGGATAAGCTTCAAAGTTCATCTCTCTCCTTCTTCTGTTTTTTGATTTAGACTGCTTGTATAACTCATAAGGTTTGAGATGGTTTTTAGAGTGCATTTATTTTTAAAAAGTGATGTGCTATAAAAGCTATATCATCCTATATGGGTTATGCAAGCAGTCTATTATATCAGAACACTCTGAAAGATAAAATGTAATATAATAGAGATATAAAGGATTAAAAATGGCAAATGATAAACTACTTGAAGGAAACCGAGAATTTGTTGAAAATATTTCAGATGAATTAGATGATAGGCTACTAAAACTTACTACCGATGGTCAAGAACCAAATACACTTTTTATAGGATGTTGTGACTCACGTGTTGTTCCAAACATTATCACAAATACTTATATAGGTGAACTTTTTGTCTCACGAAATATCGGAAATTTTGTAGCTCCTTTTGCTTCTAGTGATGAGTTTCACGCAGGAGCTGCTGCTATCGAGTATGCTGTTTCAGCTTTGGAAGTTACAAATATTATCGTTTGTGGACATTCACATTGTGGTGCGATAGCTAGTGTTTATAAAGTAGATAAGCTTGATGATTTAGCTTTTAAAAATACAAAAATATGGCTATCTCTTGGAGAAAAAGCTAAAGATATAGTCAAAAAAACCATAAAAGTAGATGCAACTGAGAGAGAAAAGCTCGAGATGACCGAAAAGTTATCCACTGTGTTACAGTTGGACAATCTTATGACTTATCCAAAGGTTAAAGAGAGAGTAGAAAAAGGAGACTTGGAGCTAAATGCTTGGTATTATGATATCGAGACAGGTATTGCTTCACATTATGATGCAAGTGTAGGAGAGTTTATCTCAGAGTGAATAAATTCACTCTAACTGATAAAAAGATAAAAATATTTAATTATAGCTACACAGTTATTACACGATATGCCGATATACTTTCATAATCAAATACGAAGGATGTATCATGAAAACATTAAATGTAACACTAAACACTGTGAATGTCTTATTCTTATCTATGATAGTTGTATCTTCTCTTGTTGTAGGATTTATGGCTGAAAACTTAAAAGTACTTTTTTATAAGATGAAAGATTACGAGTTTGATTGCCAGCCACAAAAGAGAATCAAAACAAACTTTAAAACGCATTCAAGATTGGCTTACTAATCTTTTTAGCCAGACGATATTGTCTGGTTGAATTAATCCCCTATGGTATATAATGCCACTCATGATAAAACAAAAAACAATACTTATAACAAACGATGACGGATACGAAAGTGAAGGTTTAAAAGCTCTTATAAAAGTAGCTAGAGAGATAGCTCGTGTGGTAGTGGTAGCACCTTCTACTGAAAAATCAGCATGTGCACATAGTTTAACACTTACTCGTCCGATGAGGTTTGTAGAAGTTGATGATGACTTTTATAAACTGGATGATGGAACTCCTACCGATTGTATATTTTTGGCATTAAACTCATATTTTTGTGATAGTGAAAAACCAGATCTCATCATAAGTGGTATCAACCGAGGATCTAACATGGGTGAAGATATCACATATAGTGGTACGGTTGCAGGTGCCATGGAAGGTGTTTTATTTGGTATACCTTCTATCGCAGTATCCCAAGTTTGCCGAGATAAATGCCAAAATATTAACGAACATGGGTATGAATTAGCAGCAAATATTGTAAAAGAGCTAGCTCTGAAAATTCTTGATGGAGAGTTTCCATTAGGGGATAGAAAACTTCTAAATATCAACATACCACCTATAAAAGCATCAGAATTTAAAGGCTACAAAGTTACAAAAGCAGGTTATCGTATCTATGCAAATTCAGCTCATCTTCATCGAAATCCAAGAGGAGAAGAGTACTACTGGATAGGGCTTCCTGGACTTGAATGGAAAGAGAGTACCGATGGACAGTTGTGTGATTTGTCTGCTATAGAGCAGGGGTATGTCTCTCTTACTCCTATTCATCTTGATTTGACCAGTTATGCGGATATGAAAAAACTTGAAGAGTGGCTATGAGATTTGAACGAAGTCGTACACTCTTTGGAGATGATTTTGAAAAACTTCAAGCTACAAAAGTCCTTATTTTAGGAGTTGGTGGGGTTGGGGGATTTTGTCTTGATTGTCTGTTTCGTACAGGTTTACAAGATATAACGATAGTTGATTTTGATACTTTTGATGAAAGCAATCAAAACAGACAGATAGGAAGTGAAGCGGTAGGTGAAGTAAAAGTAAATCATCTAAAAACTTTATATCCATCTGTAACCTCAATCTCTGAGAAAGTCACAAAACAGTGGTGTGAAGAGTTTGATTTTACCCCTTTTCATATCGTTGTTGATGCGATAGATGATATGCCTGCTAAAGTAGCACTAGCTCATAAAGTGGGTGAAAAACTGATAAGTTCAAGTGGTGGAGCAAAAAAACTAAACCCAACAAAGATAGAGAGTGCATCTATCTGGAAGACCCATGGAGATGCTTTGGCAAAAAAGTTTCGTTATGAGCTTAAAAAGAGTGGATTTGAGGGGGATTTTCCCGTTGTTTTTTCAGCAGAAGAGCCAAAATGTAAAGAGCTTGGTTCTTTTGTTGGTGTAACTGGAACTTTTGGTTTGGCTCTTTGTTCAGAAGTTGTGCAAAAGGTTTTAAGATGAAAATGTTTTTTATACTGATTTTTCTAACACTTCAACTAAACGCCCATGACCAATACAAAATCACACCAGATGCCATGGTAGATGGTAAGCATCAAGGGATTCGTATACTTGATAGTATCGAGGTAAAGTTTTCAAAGATTGATGGCGAAAATTTTTATGGGATATCTGCTTTAGCTTATGATGAAAACCGTGACATACTTTATATGTTAAACGATAGAGGAAGATTGTTTACGACAAGGTTGGTTATTAAAGATGAAAAGATGACTTTTTTAAAACCTGTGAGTGCATATCGTTTGAAAAATAGCTATGGAAGAAAGATTTTAAAACCGAAATCTGATTCTGAGGGGATGACTTTGGTTTCATCTGGAGATAAAAAGGAGATACTTATCTCCTTTGAAAGACAACCTCGTATAGAGAGATTTGATACAACTGGAAATGGATATGGTAAAAAAGGTATAAAGTTACCTAAAAGATTGAGAAATAGAAAGAATTATCAAGGGAAAAATGGTATGTTAGAATCTCTAACCTATCATCCAAAATATGGTATTTTAACCACAGCAGAGTTTCCATTAAAAGATCAAACTTACCCATATCAGGGTATCTTTAACAGCGATGGAGAAGTGTGTAAGTTCAAAAAAGATTATTTTGACAATGCTGTCACAGAGTTAGAGATGATGGATGATGGAAATGTTTTGATGCTTCAACGAGATTTTGATAAAAGACACTTTAGTATCTCTATAACGCTGAAAAAACTCTATCTCGATGATATGAAAGATGGGATTTGTAAAACTAAAAACTTAGCTGTTATGCGAACAAAAGATGGTTGGAGTCTTGATAATTTTGAAGGATTAACGCACTATAAAGATGATATATATCTCATGATAAGTGATGATAACAATATGTTCTTTCAAAAAACACTACTAACAATGTTTGAAATAGTTGATTTGAAGTAAGAGTATATCTTACTTCAAAATCATATTACTTACCACAACCACATGCAGGTGCCGCAGCACATGTAGGAAGTTTTGCAGCAGCACATGGGCTTTTGTAACTACAACCACTAAATGCAACAAGTGCAGCAGCGATAATAGTACCAACAATAACTTTTTTCATCATATCTCCTTTCATTAAGATTGTCATCTTTAACTTAGGCAAAGCCCAAGTTAAATTCATGCTCTACTAAAGCTTCACCATTGGTGAGCGTTTCTTTATCAAGCGTGTTTCTATTTTTTGCTTGGTAAACAGTCGCCTAATGGACCTGGAACACACTCAGGCAAGCCATCACAACCAACACATACTGATTTAGCTGATGCCGTTTTGATACTACAGCCACTAAATGCTAAAATAGCAGACGCTATAAAAGCTCCTAAAAGTAATCTTTTCATTACTACTCCTTATAAAAGATAAATAAAGTTTACCAAAATAGTGAAAAAAAAGCAATAGTAATGATGTTTTTTTGAAATTTATCGCAGATGTGTTACAAATTGTAAAGTTGAAATAGGGAAGATTGGTATCTTCCCAAAGTTAGAAAGTTTTTAACTGCATTTACCTATACCACACTTACTAGCTGCTTTGGGTTTATCACTTTTTCCACACTTGCCTGCACCGTATTTTTCTTTTGTATCTTTGGTCATTTGACCACATTTACCTGCTCCACACTTCATCGCTTTTGAAGAGTTTGTTTCTACTGCTTCGGTCGGTGAAGAACTTTCTGCTCCTGAAGCTACCAAATAAGTGGCAAACAACGCCCCAGCAACGGTTAGTTTTAAAATATGTCTCATCTTTTTTCCTTTATTTTAAGATGGTGTATTGTAGTTATCTGTCGTGTAAAGAGTGTGTAGTACATAATCCCTACACATACTTTAGCTACAATTATCTCATGAAAAGACGATTATTTCTCAGTTTACCATTGTTAGTTAGTCCTGCTTTTGCTTTGTTTGGGTTTTTTAAAAAAGAAGATAAGTGGAAAGTTTTAGAGAGTGTGCAAAACCATCTCTTTCCCAAAACAAAAAACTTTCCATCTGCTAAAGAGTTTGAAGCTATGAGGTATCTAAAGATAGTTTCACATGATGACTCATTTGATAGTGAAGATTTGGATTTTCTTTTTCGTGGTGTGGATGAGGTGCAAAAAAGAGGTTATAAAAGCAGTTTACCAAAAAGTGAAAAAGAGAAACTTTTACGAGAGTTTACAGAGACGACTTTTGGAGAGAACTGGGTTTCAACACTTTTAAACTATACATTAGAAGCACTTTTTGCAGACCCTATCTATGGAGGAAACTCCAAAGAGATAGGTTGGAAAAGTTTTAACCACCATTCAGGTAAACCACAACCTAAAAAGAGATTTGGGGTGTTAGATGTTTGATATATGTATCATCGGAAGTGGAGCAGGGGCAGGACCCATAGCTTATGAACTCTCCAAAGCTGGTAAAAAAGTTGTTATCTTAGAAAAAGGAGCTTTTTATAAAGAAGAGGATTTTTCCAAAGATGAGATAGCCTTTTGTAGAAGAAGTATCGTTACACCAAAACTAACAGATGAGTATCTCATGATAGAAGAAAAAGTTGATGGTATCTGGAAAAGTACTCCAACTTTCAAATCAGGTTGGGATTTTAACAATGGTAATATAGTAGGAGGTTCATCAAACTTCATGAGTGGTTTTTTCCACCGACTTCATCCTAAAGATTTTAAACTAAAAAGTGAGTTTGGAAAGATAAAAGGGGCAAATGTTGAAGATTGGGTTATAGGTTACGAAGAGTTAGAGCCGTATTATGAAAAGGTAGAGAGAGTAGTTGGTGTTAGTGGAGAGGTTACACCTTTTAAGTTTTTAGAACCTAGAAGCACAAAAAAGTTTCCTTATCCTCCCACGGCTGAACATCCTATCTCAAAACTTATCGATAAAAGTTGCCACACACTTGGTATAAAAGCTGTAAAAACCCCAAGAGCGATTTTAAGTGTTAACAAAGATAAACGAAATGCTTGTTATTACTCAAACTATTGTGGAAGTTATGGTTGTAGTTCTGGTGCAAAAGGAAGTTCTCGTGCTGCACTTTTACAACCAACTTTAGAAACAAAAAACTTGACAATCCTAACCAAAGCCCATGTGCGAAAACTTATCGAAAAAGATAACAAAGTTATAGAAGCCCAGTATATAGATAAAGATGGAAAACTCCAAACCATAAAAGCTAAAACTTTTGTAGTAGCAGCTCAAGCTGTTTAGAGTTGCCGACTTTTACTAAACTCAAAATCCAAAAACTTTCCCAATGGACTAGCTAACAACAGTGGACAAGTAGGTAAAAACTTACTTTTTTCAGCAGGAGGCGTGGTCAGTGGAGAGTTTGACAAAGATAGCTTTGACTTAAAAGCGTTGATGGTGGAGGGATTGTTTGTTAACCGAACTATCAAGGATTGGTACTTTTTAGAAGATGGTAGCAAAGGAGGGATTAGTGAAGCTTTGTTTGAACATGCAAATCCTATCGTTAAAGCAAATAGAGAAAAATGGAAAGAGGGGAAACTTGTTTGGGGAGAAGAGTTACAACAGAGAATATTTCAAAAACTAAACTTTACAAAACAGTTAGATTTTGAGATATTTAACGATTGGATACCCAACGATGACTGTTTTGTAACGGTAGATGAAACACATGTAGACAAACACGGCATACCAGTAGCCAAAATCCGTATAGGTTCACACCCACAAAATGTCAAGATAGGAAACATCCTAGCCAAAAAAACAGAAAAAATCCTCCAAAAGATGGGAGCCAAAAACATATCAAGTTCCATAAGCCCTTACCCACCACAAAACCTACAAGCAGGAGGCTGTCGCTTTGGAAATGACCCTAAAACCTCTGTCTTAGATAAAAACTGTCGCTCTCATGAGGTAGATAACCTTTATGTCACAGATGGAAGCTTCATGCCAACTGGAGGAAGTGTGCCATATACTTGGACGATATACGCAAACTCTTTTCGAGTAGCTAAAATTATTTCATCAAAATTATAAAAAAATCTTATTAAACCTTTTTACTCTCTTTGCCGATGTATCTATCATTGATTATAAAAAAGGAAATGTTACTATGTTTAAAAATGCTTCAATTGCAACAAAAATCCATACACCATTAATTGTACTTATTGTTATTGGTGTTATAGCTGTTAGTTTTAGTTCTTATACCACGTTGGATAAAATCAGTGAAGATACATATGTTCAAACACAATCCAATATAGAAAAGTTTCTAGGGATAGAGTTAGATAAAAAATATAATATTGCTATAACAAATGCATTAAATTTAGCATCAAATTATGATATTATAACGGCTTTAAAAAACAATGAACGAAAAGAGTTGGTAGAAAAGTTAAAAATCTTAAATCAACAATATATAGAAAGTACTCCGTATAAAAATGTGAAAATTCATATTCATACTAAAGATGTAAAAAGTTTTTTAAGAAGTTGGAAGCCAAATAAATTTGGTGATGATTTAAGCTCATTTAGAGCTAGTATCTTAAAAGTAAAACGTACGAAAAAACCACTTGTTGTGGTGGAGATGGGAAAAGCTGGTGCCAATATCCGAGGTATAGCCCCTATCATAAACAATGGTGAATATCTGGGTAGTGTTGAATTTATGTTAGGATTTAATTCTATTGTAAAAGAGAGTAGAAGTGTTATGGATATGAGTGCACTTGTATTAGTTAAAAGTGATTTAAAAACTTTTAACAAAAGATTAAAAACAGATTTTTATAGTATCAACTTAAAAGATAGTTCTATTGATAAAACACTTGTTAGTGAAATCAAGCAAGTGGATTTTTCTAAGAATAAAAAGTATATGAAGACAGAAAATTATTTTATTACACATGTACCAATCAAAGATTTAAATCAAAAAATTATTGGTTATGTAGTAGGTGCTCAAAAGTTGGATATTGTTAAAAAAATTATACAAAAGACACAAGATGGGATTATTGCACAATTTATAATTATTGTAGTAACAGATATATTGATGTTACTCTCTTTGATGTTCTTGTTTAAGCATATTATTAGTAAGCCTATTCAAAATTTTGAAGAAAGTGTTACACGTATTATCAAAAATAAAGATTTAACACAAAAGCTTACAGTAAAAAGTAAAGATGAAATTGGACAAGTGAGTGAGGTTGTAAATGAATTGCTTGAAAGTTTTTCAGACGTTATCAAAAAAATAAAATTTAGTTCTAGTGAAAATAAAGCTATTGTACATACTACGTATTCTAATACTCAAGAAATGCTTCAAAAACTTGAGATAGAGGGTAAGATAGCAGATGAAACAAAATCCAATATAGATAGTATAAAAGAAGTTGTTGAATCTTCTACAAAGATAGCAGATGAAACTGCAAATGAAGTAAATGAATCAGCTTGTAAATTGCAACAAGCAAAAGAAGAATTTGATTTGATTGCTGATAGATTACAAATTACCTCATCCAATGAAGTAGAATTTTCAAATAAATTAATTGAACTTTCGCAAAATACTCAAGATACAAAAAATGTGTTAAGTATCATAAGAGATATCGCAGATCAAACCAATTTACTAGCTTTAAATGCCGCTATTGAAGCAGCAAGAGCTGGAGAACATGGGCGTGGATTTGCAGTTGTTGCTGATGAAGTTAGAGTACTTGCAGAGAGAACTCAAAAATCACTCATAGAGATAACAACATCCATCAATATAATTATAGAATCTATCTCACATATAAGTAATGAGATAAAAAACAATGCAGAAGAAGTAGCGGACTTAGTTGATAGTTCTAATAAAATACAGATAGTTATAGATGACTCATCTCAAAAATTAGATCAGGCTAAAAGCTCTGTTGAATTGATTAGTATGGAGAGTAGAAAAATCAATCAAGATTTAGAAAACATTGTGGTAAAAACCAATACACTACATGAAGTAGTTGCTGAAAATAGAATAAGCATGGATGATACCATTGCTAATACGAAAACTTTAGAAAATGTAGCTACTACACTGAATAAAGATTTAGAACAATTTAAAACATAACATGTCTCTTTTTGTGATTTTGTTTAATTGTCCAATAGATAGCATAAAAGATATCTATTGGAGTAAATACTTTTAACTTAGAAAAAGGTGTCAAATGGCAGAAAAAGATAAACTAAAATGGGATGAAAAGTATAAAGATATGCCTGATTTATTGGAGACTCGTCCTGTTTCTAGGTTTGTAGAGAAGTATTATGGTGTATGTGAAGGTAAACAAGCTCTTGATGTGGCATGTGGGAGTGGACGGCATACTCTCTTTCTTAGTGAAAAAGGTTTTTTGGTAGATAGTGTTGATATATCTACGGTTGCTTTAGAAAAGTTATCTAGGAGGGTTGATGACTCTGTTACTGTTATCGAAGCAGATTTGGATGCGTTTGAACCAAAGTGTGAGTTTTATGATTTGATTGTTATGACAAATTTTTTAGATAGAGATTTGATAGCTCGTTGTTGTGATGGGCTTAAAGATGGTGGGATATTTATCATTGAAACTTACATGGAAGATGATGAAAATGAGAAGAAAGATTCAAATCCTGACTTTTTACTATACGAAGAGGAGTTGATAAGATTGTTTATAGCTGGTTATAAGAGGATAGATTATGATGAGTTTTGGAATGAAAACTATGAAAAATATCGCATGAAAAAACAAGCTATTGTGGTACAGAAAGGAAGGCAGATGAAGGTACAAACGGTTGACCGTTTCGTATAAAATAATCCACCATCATACCTACATCTTTTTTACAATTACCCTTTTTTTAACATAGGATTTTTAAAGTAGATACTACACCATCCGTTGGGGTTTATAGCTCCTTCGACGGTTTTACACTCATTTGTTTTGGCTATAAAGTGCAAACAGTCCTTGCATACTTTGCCCTCTTTTGGAGTTTCTTGGTATTTTACAATCTTCTTTGCTGTTTTTGCATGGAGTGGTGATTTGTAAAAACTAACCAATCCAAGAACTGCCATATATCTAAAGAAATTTCTTCTTCTGTTTTTTTGTTGCATTGTTATCTCCCTTTACTCATTTTGCTTTATTATATGTATATAGCGTTTAGTGTTTGTGTAGGAAAACACTCTTTTTCTAAGCTTCTATAAACTCAGCCATTGCTATAGCTTGATATAACTCAATTGATTTGACGTCTGTTTTTACTATACTCTTGAAAAAATATGAGGGTTAATAGTATGAGTGAATTTTTAAACAGTGAAACATCTCCGTATGAGGGGAAGTTTCCAGATGGGCATCCTGTGCGGACTTACTTGGAGGAGAACATCCTTATCCGTTCTCTTATCGCAGAACTTCAAGTGGTTGATGTATCTGCTCAGTTGTTGTTTTATAAGGAGTTATTTGAAAAGCTTGGTAAGGTAGAACTTCACTTTGCACGGAAAGAAAATCAACTTTTTCCTTATCTTGAAAAGCATGGTTGGACTGGACCGTCACAAGGTATGTGGGAGTTTCATGACAGTATCAGAGCAGAGATAAAAGCAACTAGAGAAGCTATGAAAGTAGAAGATATAGAAGCTATCATCATGAACTCTCAAAGAGTATTTCGTTCACTTGAACATATACTTCAAGTTGAAGAGGGGCGACTTTTGCCGCGGGCTTTGGAGTTACTTAGTGAAGAGGAGTGGAAGGAGTTTAAAGAGGGCGATAAAGAGATAGGATGGATGTTTGACAAAGCACCTACACCGTATCCAGAAGATGCGTATATCCACCCAAGCCAAGATACCAAAAAACGAGATTTACCTTTTGGAATTGAGGATAAAACACACTACGATGAAGGTTATCTAACCCCTGAACAAGTAAACTCTATCTTTAGAATTTTACCTGTAGATATCACCTATGTAAACGAAGATGACCAAGTGGTTTTTTATAACCGTGGGGATGATAGGGTATTTCCTCGCTCAGCTGGGATTATCGGTCGTGAAGTGAAGTTTTGTCATCCTCCAAAGAGTGTGGATCAGGTTATCATGATACTTGATGCTTTTAAAGCAGGAACACAAGACTTAGCAGAGTTTTGGATAAATTTTAAAGGTCAGTTTATACATATACAGTATTTTGCCGTTCGAGATCCTGATGGGACATATAGAGGGGTAATTGAGATGAGTCAAGATGTGACACATGTAAGAGGTCTTGAAGGTGAGAGAAGGCTACTTGACTGGGAGTAACTTTTGGTGAGATATTCTCACCTAGTGTTCTTGCATAAACTCAGCCATCGGTATATCCATAGCTTTTATATGTTGGTCTAACCAAGCTGGTAACTCTTCGTTAAAGTATTCGTTGAGTCTATCCATATCTTTAGCATTTCTCCAGTCCATGAGTATGTACCTAGTTTCACTGAGTACTTTGTTATGATCAGCTTGGTGTATAGTGTACATGTTGTAACTTTTGTCTTTCATCATATCTTCTTCAAAAGAGAAATGCTTTTGCATATGTTCTACTAACTCTTGTATCTTTTTAGTGATATTTTCAGCATCGTTTGTTTTCATAAGCTTAGATAACTGGACTAAGATATCTACCTCTTCTTGATGTATCTTGTTCATATCTTCGTTGGCAACTTGTGGTATATGCATCAGTTCTCCTTTAAAAAGTCTATTATACTCTGTTTTAGCCAATACTCAGGTTTAAGGGCAGTTCCAGCTACAAAACCTACATGTCCACCATGTTTGGAAACTTTTAACTTTATATGTTTTGAAATTTCCTCTTTTTTAGGAAGTATAGCTTCTGGCATAAAGGGGTCATCAAGAGCATGGATGATGAGGGTTGGTTTTTTTATAAACTTAAGATACTGTTTTGCACTTGATTTTTCATAATACTCTTTAGCATCTTTAAACCCATGTATGGGGGCTGTGTAAGCATCATCAAACTCCCAAAAAGTTGTGAGTTTTGGTATATCTTCTTTTTTAAATCCTGTTAGTTTTTCTATATCAAAAAGCTCATATTTAGAAGTCAAATCTTTTTTTAGACTCTTCATCAAGTGATACTGGTAAAGTTTTGAAAAGCCATGATTTATATGAGCAGAACTTAGTTCTAACTGCATGGGAGCTGATATGGAGATAGCTTTTTTTAAGTAAGTTTCATCTTGCATCTCACCCATCAGTTTTAAAAGCATATTCCCTCCAAGTGAGTAGCCCACAGCAAATAAAGAAGTGTTGGGGTATCGGTTGTGTAACGCTTCTATCCAAGCTTTGGCATCTTCGGTTTCACCACTATGATAAGACCTAGCAAATCTATTTGCCTCAGTTCCACATCCACGAAACTGCATGACAACAACCGAAAAACCATTTTCTGAGAGTACATGCATTGCGTGTTGGATGTAGGGAGAGTTAAATCCCCCAGCAAGTCCATGAAAGAGGGTAACGATGAGTTTTGTATCCGAAGATGGGATTTTATCTTTCCAAACACACTCTACAAAATCCCCATCAGGAAGTTCAAATATCTCAATTTCTATATCTCTGACGCGTTCTTTATTGAAAAAAGTAGGGTAGAGCGTCTGTAGATGAGGGTTTTGCAAACCGATGGCTGGGGTAAATGTTGTTTTCATAAGCGTATTATACAAATCTTGACATAAAAAAGAAAACTCTATATAATACTCTAAATAGTACGATAAAGGATACGCTTATGACGATAGCAGCAAATGAACTTAAAACAAAAGGTATATCAGCGATAGATAAGTTGTTAAAAGATGAAGATGAAGCGATTATAACAGTTCGAGGAAAGCAGAAGTATATCGTGTTAGATATAGATAGATATAACTATCTTCGAGAGTGTGAACTTGAAGCCGCACTTTTGAGTGTTGAAGAAGAGATAAAGGAGGGGAAGTTTGTTACTGAAAGTGTGGAGGATCATATGCAAAGAATTAGCAAATGAGTAAGGTCAGTTATACACTTATCTATCCCGATAGCTATAACAAAAAAGCATCGAAGTTTATAAAAAAGCATCAAGCCTTAAAAGGACAGTACGAAAAAACGCTCAAACTTTTAGAACTTAACCCTCATCATCCATCACTAAGGCTTCATCGATTAAAAGGGAAACTTCAAAAACTTCATAGTGTATCTATCAACATAACTTATCGTATAACTTTGGATTTTATCATAGAAGAGGAGGAGATTATCTTGATTGATGTTGGTCATCATGATGAAGTGTATTGACCTACACAAAGACTACTTATAAGATATGTTATCATGATTTCAAGGGGCTAAAAATGTTAAAACTATTACTGTTAGGGGCAATACTCATGGGAACAAACCTACAAGCAAATAAACT
>JAUTBZ010133735.1:0-12498 GCA_032361785.1 Lepetodrilus galriftensis
CAATAGGTGATTTAAACGGCATAGGTATACAGCTAGCCCTTGAAAATCACGATACTATTTCTAAACTCATTACCCCTATTTATTGCATAGACAATACCATACTTACTCAAGCAGCTAAAAAGCTAAATATACCCATACCTGATAACTTTAAAACTATAGAAGAGATAGCTCCACACTTTGAAATAGAAGCTGGAGAAATAAATCAAGCAAGTGGTAGATACGCGTATGGCTCTTTTATAAAAGCTATAGAACTTGCTCGTGCAAAAAAAGTAGATGCTATCTGTACACTACCCATTCATAAAAAGGCATGGGAAAAAGCAGGTGTACAGTACAAAGGTCATACTGATGCCCTGCGTGACTTCTTCGATGCTGATGCTATTATGATGCTAGGTTGTGAAGAGATGTATGTAGCTCTTTTTACGGAGCATATTCCTTTAAAAGAAGTAGCATCAAGTATAAATGAAAAAGATTTAACACGGTTTTTAGTTGATTTTTATCATACCGCAAAACCTGCTTCCACTGTAGCTGTATTAGGACTTAATCCTCATGCTGGGGATGATGGTGTATTAGGAAATGAAGAGACTATTATTCAACAAGCTATTGATAGTGTAAATACTTCCCTTCGAGAAGCTCGAGGAACACTTGATAAGCCTGAAAAAGCATACAGTGTACCTTTGGTACCTGATGTGGCGTTCACCCCAAATGTTCGTAAGCATTATAAACACTACGTAGCCATGTACCATGACCAAGGACTCGCACCACTTAAAGCCCTTTATTTTGATGAAGGTATCAATGTAAGTTTGAATCTACCTATACTGCGTACCTCTGTAGACCATGGTACTGCATTTGATATCGCCTACAAAGGTATCAAACTTAATAACCTAAGTTATATCAATGCTATAAAATATATTGTTGTACATTAAAACCTATAGAGGTAGCCACAAAATTAACAGAAAAGACTTGGCTCAGCTTCATCATAAATAATCTCACATTCATCATTCATCATTGAGCAAAGTTTCTGTTGACAGCAATCACATAAAAATCGATAATTTTGCATATCATAATGAATCATATCACCTAAGTTGAGATCATCATAACATTCAGCACACACATTGGTAACACGTAAAAGAATTTTATCTGTTGCTTCTTGAGTTACAAAACATCTACTACTTTCCATGTTTTTCTCCTAACTTTTTCACCATTTCTTTAGCTGCTTCTATGGTACTATCTAATTCATAAGCTTTTTCATACCCTGCAAGTGCCTCTGTTTTACGTCCTAAATCATAAAGTGTATTGGCATAGTTAAAATGGTGAGGAGCAAACTCTGGATCGAGCATAATGGCCTTTTCATGATGTATTTCTGCACCTGCTTCATCTCCTAGTTTATGTAATGTATTAGCAAGAAGTGCATGTGCCATATCATCTTCTGAATCGAGTGATAGTAGCTTTTCATACATTACTTTAGCTTCATTGTAGTCCTCTGTCTCTATTGAGACAGATGCCAATTTTTGTAAAGCATCTAGATTATCAGCATCTATAATAAGTGCAGACCCTAGTGCTTTTTTGGCTTCTGCAAAATCCTTTTTTGCTATTGCCTCATCAGCCATGGTAAGCAACTGTTCCATGCGTGTAGGCAGTACAGTAGGTGTAGAGAATGTTTTATCAGGACGGGTAATACCCCCTATTTGCTCATCAGCTACCTTAGCTTCAAAATCAACCCCTCGTTTAGGGTGATTACCAGAAAAAAGTTTCTTGAAAAAAAGGTAAAACACACCTCCTGCGATAATAAGAAGTAAGAGTTGAAAGGTAGTCATGATTTCTCCAAATGTTTATATGACATCATAGAATAATCTAACTTAAATACAAAGAAAAATTAGTTATTTATCTGACGTGCGATATTGCCTATTTCATCATCCATCTGTTCTTTTGTATCAAAGATAAATGAGTATTTGTCATCTTCGCCTAAATTTACAAAGATACCATAGCCTACTATCTCTACTTTTCCTTTTGCTTCTGTTTCTATCCATTCTAGGCTTACTTGTGTAGTCTCGTCTTCATATCCTGTTTTAATCACTACTGCTGGGTAGAGCTGAGTTATCTCTTTTGTATCAAATTGTTTATCTTCTATTGTAATTATCATAGGGTGATTATAGTATAATTTTTAAAATTCATCCAAGGAGCTATAATGAGCCTAAAAGAACAGATAAAATCAGATGTAAAAGCTGCAATGAGAGCAAAAGAGACCGTAAAAAGAGATACTCTTCGTAATATACAAGCAGGTATCAAGCAGATAGAAGTAGATGAACGTAGAGATGTCACAGATGCAGACATCGAAACTATCCTCATGAAATACCTAAAACAAAGAGAAGATGCTAAAACACAATTTTCTGATGCTGGTCGTGATGATCTTGTAGCCAAAGAAGATGCAGAGATTATTATAGTAAAAGCCTATCTACCAGAACCCATGGATGATACAGAACTTGAAAGTGTCCTCAAAGAAGTTATTACTTCTACAGGAGCTGAAAGCATGAAAGATATGGGTAAAGTGATGAGTGAAGCCAAAATAGCTATAGGAAGCCGTGCAGATGGTGGACGTATTAATAATATGGTGAAAAAGTTACTCACCTAAATCATTTCCCTTCGACAAGCTCGGGAAACATAAATTTACCTATTGGATAGCTGAGCCTGTCGAAGTCCCATATTTCACTGCTTTAATCGCAGCTGTAATATCATCTTGTCTCATAAAATGCTCCCCTACTAAGAATGCATCTGCCCCTACTTTATTCAGTTCTACTACTGTTTTATGGTCATTAATCCCAGACTCGGCAACTATAATTTTACCGTTTGGTATCAATGGAATAAGTTTTTCACTCAAACTCATATCCATCTCAAAAGTTTCAAGGTTACGGTGATTAATACCAATAATATCTGCCCCTGCAAAAATGGCTTTGACAAGATCAGTTTTATTGTGTACCTCTACAAGCACATCAAGCCCCAAGTGCAAAGCATAATCATGTAATTCTTTAAGCTCTTTACGAGAAAGTGCCATAGCAATGAGCAAAATATAATCTGCTCCAAATGCCAATGCCTCTAACACTTGATATTTATCTACAATAAAATCTTTCCTAAGGAGTGGGATACTTACATATCTACGCACCATCCCTAAATATTCTTTGTCACCTTGAAAAAAATGTGGTTCAGTAAGAATAGAGAGAGAATCTGCCCCACCCTTTTCATATGCCTGTGCTATCTGCATAGGGTCAAAGTCTTCACGTATTACACCTTTAGATGGACTTGCTTTTTTTACTTCTGCAATAATACGATATGGGTTTTCTTCTGTAGAGCGAAGTGCTGCTTTTACATCTTTAGGAGCAAACGGGTTAAATGCCAAAGAACGGCCTAGCCACTCCATAGGATATTCTATTTTTCTTTTCTCTAAATCTGCTTTTGTTTTTTTGATAATTTCATCAAGAATTTGAGCCATTTTTTCTGCCTTGGCTAGTTTTTTTATATTATACTCATTTTTACTTATATTGGTTTACTTACACTTTTTTATAGCATCCCAATGTTCTACAATTTCTTTTTCTTCTAAACCTTCCTCATCTATGACACGTTTCATAAGTGTATATGCTTTTACACACTCACTTAATTTATAATGTCCCCAAGCTAATGAGTCTAAATAATACGTATTATTTGGCTGTTGAAGCAAAGCATTTTGTATTATTTGCATACCTTTTTTGACATCTATATTGTAATCAATAAGTGTATAACCATAATAGTTAAGATAAATACTATCATCTACACCTAAACGCAATGCTCTATCAAAAATATCTACTACTTTTTGTACCATTTCTTTGTTCTTTTTATCTTTTGCCTGTTCAAAGGTGAGTATACCCTTTTCAGCTAACCAACGTGCATCTTTGGTTTCTTTATATTTTTCTTCTGCTAATACTAATGCTTTATTAAAGTATTTTTTACTTTTATATAATTCATAGAGTAAATCACTCCCTACATTATATTTTTCTAAAAATGTTATAGCCCCTAACGTATCTCGCTTATATGCATAGGTATCTATAATTTTTTCAAGTATTTTTTCATCTCTATTTTGCTCATATAATGCCTTATATGTCTCAAGCAAACCATCGATATCTTTTTCTTTACTATATAAAACTAAAAGTTTTACATATACATCATTTGATGAAATATTCATACGTCGATGTGTTTCTAATAACTGTATCGCACGCCTACGTTCAACCGTATATTCATCCATAATATCTACCATACGAAGCAATACTGACTCTTTTGCTTGTAATTCATATACTTTCGTTAATAAATCTAATGCTCTTTTAAATTCTCCTGAATATAAAAAAGGGTTTGATGCTAATTCTAAATCCAAAGGTGTACTAGAACGTTCTACTAAATATTCTGCCTCATTTTTAGCAAGTTCAATTTGATTTGATGTTAAATATAAAGGGATAAGTAATCGCTTGCTTTCTAACGTATCGGGGTGTGTAATATCCCATGCTTTAAGTCTTCGTATACTATCTACTACATGTGTACGTCCAAGTAGTGCTGCTTTTGCTTCTTTAAATAAATAAACTTCTGCCTTTGTTGTATCAAAAAGCGTCGCATAAACTTGACGAGCATTTTCATAGGCCTTATACTCTTCATATAAGAGTCCACGTATGACGAGCTCATCATCTGAAATCTTCATCAATTCTTTAGCTTGAGAAGAAGTAGTAAGAACAATACTAATTATAATTATTAAACGATACCAGGACACTCTTTTCTTACCTCTTCTTCATCATTTTTAAATTGTTCCCAAAAAGGAAATGTACGACACTGTAAAGGTCTTACAGGATAGATAGTACAACGATTCATACTCTCATCAAAAAATATACAAGCAAAGTTATCAGGTGCAAGCTGTTTTTCAATAAGAGAATAACGATGTTTTACTTTACGTAGATACATTGTAGCGAACTCTTCTAGAGAAAGGTTAACGAATGCTGCCATATTTTCTATCTCGTTGTACTTTGCCCAGATATATCCACTTTCACCAGTACAACAGTGTCCACCACAAGCTTCACAAGCGGAAGAGTCAAAACTATAATTATAGCCATCTTCTTTAATTATATTTTGTATATTTGTAATATCAATACTTGTTTCTTTTATCATACAAATATTGTATCAAAATATTATTGTCTATTAGTTGTTTGTTCTTTCCCTATAAAAGTTAAACCTATAAAGATGGTAAATAGTATCATTAGTAAAATACTTATTTTTCCTAAAGCATACACATCATCACTATTTATAGTATCACACTGTATATCTAATGTTACAAGTGCACTATCTGAGGTACCTGCACAATCAGTAATTGTATATTCAAAAGAATCTGTTAATACATCTATATTTTGATTAGGTGTATAAATTAAAACATCATCTTCATATTTTTTAGGTGTTCCACCATCATCTATATCTACTGTACCACTATAAGGCTGAGTAAAAGAAAAGCCACAAGCCCCTGCATCACCAAAGCTATCCCCATTACCAAGAACATCTATCACTGTAGGTCTAAATGATGTAACAACAATATTTAGATTATCTGTTGCATGTATTGTTCCATTCGTATCTTTTGGTAGTACGATTGGTGTCTTTGTTGAACATACTGTATTACATGGTTTAGGACATGGCTTAGGTATTATTTTAGTATAACAAATACTAACTGTAGCAATATTAGTAAAATCTCCTTTGCTATCTTGTAATTTATACCATATAGCTGTCGGAGTATCTGTAAATCCATTTTCTGGTTCAAAAGTAATAGTACCATCATCATTTACTCTCCAGATACCTTCACCATCTACAACAAGTTCTTTTCCTTCACTTTGTGTACCAATAATGGTTCCATTACTATCTGTCATTACAATACTATCTATTTTAAATAACTGTGACGTATGTCTATCATTATCTAAAATATGTATTATTACTAAATTACCTATACTACCTTCAACTTTATCATTATTAGCCACTGGTCTATAATCAAGGTTCACTCTGGCTCGAACTTCTGTACCTTGTGTATCCTCTACACTATATTCTATAAATGTAGGATCTCCGACATATCCTTTTATAGGAATAAAATGAATATGGCCGGTAGTTTTATTCACACTCCAGGTTCCTTCTCCTGATACAAATAATTTAACTACCTTTTCTCCTGTTTTAGGGTCAATAATCCTTACTGAAGAGGCATTAAGCTCAAAGAAACCATTATTATCATTAGCTACTACATCAATATCTATTATATCTTTTAGATCACTAGATATATTATTATCTATGGCAACAGGTGTTTCGATATCAAAGCGTGTTTGCGTTATATCATGTTTACTTACTGGATTTGTAGGATCATCAGATTTATTGCTTACAACATTACCTAATGTATCCTTCGCTGTCACAACTGCTTGATTCATTACTTTTGCATCTATAATATCTTGAAGCGTCAAAATATGTTTCGCACTAAATGCAGTAACATTACTTTCTCCTGATACTAGCACTGGTATCACATTTCCAGCTACATTTGCATTATCATCTACTACATTGATATTGGTTAATGTAACTGTTCCTGTATTAGTAATATTAAATTCATATACAATGCTCTCACCGATATCGGCAAAACCATTATTATTTTCATCACTAAATGTACCATACTTTGTAATACTTATACTTGCAATACCTTCTTGTTTATCTAAATAGTCAGGTATACCATCACCATCGGAATCAACACTATTGTCACCTTCATCACTATCCAATAATCCATCATTATCACTGTCATCATCTAAAAAATTATATATACCATCACCATCTTGGTCGAGTGTAATACCGTGACCAAGTGCTACTGCATTATCACCTTCATCTGCATCAGATATACCATCGCCATCAGTATCTGATGTACCTTTAATTGATATAGGTCCACACATAGTAGTAAATTGTAAATTTGGAGTTGTCCCAATTTGTGTTGGGTTAATAGCTACTCTACCATTATTTATCCAAGCTCCCACTTCTTGTATCTGACCAGTCCCAAAATCCCATTCTCCATTTATTTCAAGCTGTGTCACTTCACGTAAAATACCTCCAGCTGAAGTATCTAAAAGACCTCCAAACTTTATGGTATAATTTTGACAATTTATATCCTTGGTTACAGGTGAAGATAAACGCTCAATATTTCCATTGCCAATAACAACATCAGCATATAATATAGGCTGTAATACTATAAATATAACATTGAAAAATATTATTTTAATATTATGTGTCATCTATTTATCTTCTCCAAATATAATTGTCTTATTTTCTATATATCTACAGTCTAACAAATAAATGTCAAAATATTGTGACAAAAGCATATTCATATCCATTAATATTTTACTTTTTATCTTAGCCATGCAGGGTTTTCTGTAAGTTTAGAACCAAATTGTTCACTAGGATTACCACTATCACGGGAATACACATTTATCACAGGCACACGAATATCTTTTATCTCAAAAACTGTATCTGATGCACTACTGTTATTTATATAACATCCATCTTGAGAAAAAGTGATATTAGTATTAGGGTATGTTTGTTGCCCAAATGCTGTCTCATCTCCATTATGAAATCTAAAACCAAAAGAATACGCATAATTATTGGTTTTATATCTATAATGTATCACACCATCACAAGTTCCTCTATATCTTTGTTTTCCTTCAGTTGATACAGCTCTAATGTTATTAATTTGTGTGTCTGTTAAAACTAAAGATAAATTAGCAGGTAACCATCTTCTTGCATCACCTGAGCTCCAACGATTAATATGTGGTAGATCAGCAGCATATTCAATTTTTGTCCATCCTCCACCATCTGTTGTCATATCACAATAAACCTCAAAGGCATTAGCTGTACTACCACCATCAGGATTAATCCAATACATACCACTAGGTACTGGGCACCCTATATCTAGTATTTGCTTACAGGTTGTACCTGCAGTAGCCTGAGTTTTAGCAGATATTTTATTCTTAACTATGTAGGGGTTGGATGAAGTACCTGCCCCTGTAATTTCTGTACAACTACCTGCTACTATTTTAGTTTCACTTCCATTACTTTTAATTTTATGCCACTGGGTTGCATTATGTTCATACAATTCATTATCATCACTATTAAAAATAAGCGAACCCTCAACTACTGAGCCTATAGTATTCATTTCAGCAGTAGTTTTAGTATGTAATACAACCAATTCATCACTGCTAGGTGCAGCATACAATCCACTTATCGTACAAAATGCTATTAAAAAATTTAAAACTATAAAATTATTATTTTTTTTCATTATATTTACCTAAACCACGCTGGATTATTTGTAAGTGGGGAACCAAATAGTTCACCACTATTTCCACTATCTTTAGATTTTACATTAATAATAGGTATTCTTATATCATTTATTTCAAATATAGATTCTCGTTGTGTACTGTCATTAAGAGCACACTCATCCTTTGTAACAATGAAATTTTCAGGTTCATAAGATTGTTTACCAACTACTGTTTCATCACCATTATGAAATCTAAATCCAAATGCATCTCCATAATCTGATCCATCATTATAAAAGTAATGAATGACATGTGTACATGAACCAACATAATGTTGTCTACCTTCAATTGAGACTGTTCTAATATCATTTATTTGTGTATCTGATAATATAAGAGTAAAATTTGAAGGTACCCATTTTCTTGAATCACCTGATGTCCAGCGATTGATATGGGCTAGATCAGAGGCATACTCTATTTTTGTCCATCCACCACCTTGTGTAGTCATATCACAATAGACTTCAAAGGCATTGGCAGTACTACCACCATCAGGATTAATCCAATACATACCATCACTCATAGCACAGCCTGTATCAAACAACTGTTTACATACAAGTCCTGCAGTAGCTTGTGTTTTTCCAGGGGTGCTTCTTGTAGCGATATAAGGGTTTGCTATTGTACCTACACCTGTAATATCTATACAATCTCCTGAAAGTACTTTTGTTTCACTTCCTATACTAGAGATTCTATTCCATTGTGTACTATTATATTCATATATCTCTTTGTCATCACTATTGAATATCAATGAACCTTGTGTAGGTGAAGTGATAGCATTCATTTCTGTGGTACTCGCATTGTGAAGTACAACCAGTTCATCACTTAATGGTGTGGCATTTACATATGTCATATAAAGTACAAATATAAGGCTATTTAATATATATTTCATATGTACCATTGTTACTACCTTTATAACCAGCTCCTGCTTGACTATACCCATTTCCTATATGATAATTAGTGCTTGTATAATAATCTCCATTTAACAAACTCCAAAGTGTACCAGCCTGATTTACTCCTCTCCATGTATCAGCCCATACATTAGTGGAGCCTGTAGAGTCTGAAAAAGACATATATGCCTGATCATTATCACTACTTTCATTAATACCTGACATAAAAAAGTAGTTATAGTTTAGTGTTCCTGCTATTTTTGTTCCACTATACTCAGAAGTGAGTCCTTTTACTCTTGTACCATCAAATGCTGTATCATTTTGAACCTGCATTGCTTGATTTTTAGTAAAGGTCATTAAGTCATGTATACTTTCACCTGTTACAGTTGTAACTAAATTATAGGAAGCAAAGTCAGTTGTTCCTACTTTTTTTATCATTACTTTACTAAAGTTTTTTATATTCTCATATGTTTGATAAATACCTATTGTATCTGACGCATTTGCATATGTAATAATATCATCTAATTGTCCAAACTGATGATTATTACCTGTTGTTCTTACTACTCTAGACCAACCACCACCATCTGTAGTCATATCACAATAAGCTCTATATGGATTACCTCCTCCTACACCATCACTATCTATACAATATTCTCCATCTGTATTTATATTAACTACACTACAAGAACTAAATACTTGTGCTCCTGTAGCACAATCATATGGACTCATAATACTAATTTGATAAGGATCAGATACTGTGCCTGAACCTGTAACAGTGATACCATTACCTGCTATAATCTTTGTTTCACTACCATCACTAGATAGTTTATTCCATGCTGTGATATTACGTTCATATACTTCATTATCATCACTATTAAAAACTAATGATCCTTCTATAGGTAAATTAATGGCATTCATCTCCAGAGTTGTTACTTTATGCAAGACTACTAATGTATCACTTTTGGGTGTAAGGGCTTGTAACTGGTTTAACAGAATGAAAAATAAAAATATTTTTTTCATCTTACATCCCAATCACATATGTTGAAGTAACCGTTCCATTTCCTGTTACAGAAATATTATTCCCAGCATTAATAACCGTCTCGTCACCATCAGATCTTAATTTTTTCCAAGCAGTACCTGTATAGAAAAAAACTGTTTTATCATCTATATTATATACTAGACTACCTGCTTGTGGTGTAATAATATTATTCATTTCAACGGTTGTTACCTTATGCACTTGCATAAGTTCATCAGCAGTTGTAGCTTCAATATTGGTAACAACCATTAACATAAACGATAAGGCATATATAAGATATCTCATTATCTTTCTCCTAATAATCTATCACTGTAAACATAAATTCAAAATCTCTAGATGCTCTATCACTACGACCATTGTCATTATCTCCAACTTCTACTACAAAACTACCAGATTGTTGATTACTATATGATAAATCATAGTCATCATTACCTACACCTGCTGAGTCGCGAATACTTAACTGAATTGTATAATCAGCAGTACTTCTTGCTGTATCTAGTGTCACCGTATAATTTCCTGTACTATTTTTCACAACAGTTGCTCCATACCCACGTTGTAATGCACCTGCAGCACTTACTTTACCAAATGCCACAATAGGACTTGATTTTAATGTTGTCTGTGTGCCTTCTTCATTTGTATATTTATAATCTAACTGATTTGGTGAAGCTTGTTGAGTAAGCGTTGTAACAGTCTCATTAATATTAACAGTGGTAGCGCTTTCATTTGTATAATCAGCAATTTTATGCCCTACTATAGTATTAGTAATAGTTGTATCTGTCTCTGCTGCGACACTTAAATCATAATCATTGCCTGATTGTGTTAAAGTAACACTTCCATCCGTTGATGTAAGTGTTTGAATTTCATTGGTATTATCGGTATCATTATCATCTGCCACATGTGTAGCTAGTGCTGCACTTACCACTGCAATAGCTGCAGACTCTTCTAAACTAGAAAGGTCAACCGTCTGACTGTTCCCATTTTCTATACCAACCGTTAAAGTATCAGTACCATCTAAGACAAGACTCTCAATGTTTTGATCATCAGTCCCTGAGTTATTAAGGTCTGAAAGGTCAATCATTATTGTCCCACCAGCATCAACTAATTCTAGATTACTACCATTGAGTGTTCCAGAAGTAAGAAGCTCGTTTGCACTGTCTGCATCCGCATCATCTACATTCAATGTGAGGATTGAACCATCACTTAATGCAATATTACCCGCGGTATTATCTGTTGAGATATCTTGTATCTCATTGGTACTGTTTGCATCTGCATCTTGAATGTTAATTATAGTGTTTCCACCATCTTCTAAGCTTATAGTGACTGTTTCATTAGCTACAGTCACAGATGAAGAAATGATTTGATCATCTGTGCCCGAATTATTCAAATCAGCTAGATTTACTGTTGTAGTCCCACCAGCATCAACTAACTCTAGGTTTGTACCATTAAGTGTTGCCGAACTAAGAAGCTCATTGGTATTATCTGCATCTGCATCATCAACATTCAGTGTTAACGTTGAACCATCTGAAAGACTAATGTTACCAGCACTTGCATCTGTTGAAATATCTTGTATCTCGTTTGTGGCATTGGTATCTTCATCTGCTGTGATATGTGCAGCAAGTGCCGCTTGTACGGCATTAATCGATGCCGTGTCATTGAGGTCAGAGAGGTCTACGGTTTTAGTACCACCATCTTCTAGTGTGAGTGTCAATGTCGTACCACTGAGGCTAAAGTCTGTGATGTTTTGGTCATCGGTACCTTGGTTGGTCAGTGATGTAAGATCAATACTTTGTACCCCACCTGCATCTGTGATGGTCAGGTGTGTCCCATTAAAGTCAGTCGCTGTAATCAGCTCATTGGTCTCATCGGTATCTTTATCTGCTAAGACATGGGCTGCTAAGGCTGCTTGTACGGCCGTAATGGCTGCAGAGTCATTGAGGTCTGCTAAATCAACCGTTTGTGTCCCACCATCTTCTAAGGTAATACTTAAGAGATTCCCTGCAAGGCTTACGTTTTGTAATTGCTGGTCATCTGAACCTGCATTGTTTAGGTTTGAGAGATTGATATCTGTCGCACTTCCATTGTTCGTAATCTTTAAGACCTGTGTGGCTGCATCATAACTTAAGTCTTGTATCTCGTTTGTGGCATTGGTATCTTCATCTGCTGTGATATGTGCAGCAAGTGCCGCTTGTACGGCATTAAT
>JAUTBZ010133757.1:0-13738 GCA_032361785.1 Lepetodrilus galriftensis
AGTTGTTCGAAGCCTGGTTGAGCTATAATAAGTCGTTAACCTTCTCCCTGCTGAATAAAATCAAAGTGTTCTATTTCTGCATGTGATCGGACAAGTTAACTCACCTTCAGCAGGTAGAGGGTTAAAGTAGCTACCTCCATAGGGTATAGTACAAGTTTAACGGCCCTTTAAGATAACCAGGCTTTGAACAACTGGTCCCTGGCCTGCACTTCATGAAGGGTTGTACTACAACTTGGCCTGAATCAGTCTGTGTGTCATGTTAAATACAATAGCAGGAAATGACGTAATGGTATACTTCAATCTACATCCTGAATACCACTATGACTCTTTCATAAAATGCAAGCCTGGAATTTACTAGATGATTATTGTAAATTGCATACAGTATATGGTACTGTTTACAAGCAGCAGTGAAAACCTAGAAATTATGATATTTTTCATGATCTGGCTTGATTTTCCTTGATTACGCAGTTATATTTCTCCACACTTCTGCCATGCCTACTGCAAACAACCCACCTCCATTCCTCCCTCTGTTAGTGAGACATTCCTCACAGTAATGTTGTTGAGGATAGGAAAGTCATGACCGAGGCTGAAATCACGAACCTGAAATGGTAAAATAAAGGAAATACTGTAAATCACGAAATTAATGCATCACTAATTTAATGTGACCTCTAGATTTTAGACATAAATGCAACACCAATAAAATGAATGGTCATGTCTCCATACATCAGTCGCATTTTTCGCATGAATATTCTGCTCGCATTAATTTCATGATTTACAGTACCGGTATGCACATTGAGATGACTGGCTAAGTTTAAGAAAAGAAATATATTACAAATAAGCAGGAGCTATACATTGCGCAAAACTCGTGAAGCATGCTGTAACAAGTGAAAAGGAGTCAATAGTCAAATATATTTTACAAACCGTGATCTGGTCCACAAATTTCCCTGACACTGTCTGCAACAGCTCCGCAAACTCAAAGTTCATCTTCTTCATCATCCATCTGAAAAATAGATCCAATAATCAATATTATTAATCATGCAAATTAGGATCGAATAATGAGACTGCGTTGAAACCCTCTCCCTGCTGGCACAGGCACTGTTCTTTAGGGTATCTCCAGTTGCCTCCAGCATGGAGAGGGTAAATCAAGAATTTCATGAAATGCAAACTACAATGATCTGGCCTTGAGATAAAGAAACATTTTGAGTACAATTTAATATTTAAGCTCAACTTCTACATGGGGATTTGTGAACTAAACCTTGAGCCGAGCACAAAATCGTACTCAGAAAATCTTTGTAATCTCGGGCCCAGATGATTGACTTATTTTGTATCATTGCTAAAAGATTTCTGGGGTACCGTACATACCGTCTGACTTTTTCGGTGTCCCGGAGTTCCTGAAACAGGAAGTGGTTGATGAGGTTGAACCAAAGACATGGCTCCTTCTGTTTGGACAGATCTTCTCGCCCACATTGCTCCTTGATATTCTGGAGAGCAGAAAATACACAGCATGATTATTTATTATCAACATTTAAAATAATAATTGGAAATAGAAGGATAAATGTAGTATTCAAGTAGCGATACTAGTGTTGGGAATCGGTTGCAATTTCGTAATCGATCATCGGTTACTATCATAAAATTTTACTTTAACTACTATCTTTCGACCATTATTTATGACAATCAATTGTGACAACTCATAATTGTTTGTTACATCGCAAAAGGGTAACTAACCGATTTTCGATTATAATAGATCATCGGAACACCAATTAAGGGATACAATTCTAATTCTAATATCATACTGCCAGTAATAGCGAAGCATTACCACTATCCGACAATAAACATGCCTACACACACAAACAAAAAAATAAAAAAAATATTAGAACAGCTTCAGATTATTGATGGTTGAGTTAACACTATATATGGTTTAATAAATTGTCTAACAGTGTGACTAGGTTTACAATTAAATAATCACATTAAACATTAAACAACGAAAGACCACCAAAAAAAAATAGGAGGAGTATAATTGGACTGTATTCAATACATTATTGACATTGTGATTGTCTTACAAAAAGAAAAGTAAATTTAATTGTTATCTCACCTTGGGCACTTGTATCTTAGGGAATTGATCTTTGACAGGCGGTGGTGTAGTTGGCAGCTGCCCCAGCCTGTACTTTACCCACATGTACTGCATGATTAGTGTCATCACCATTCCAATCAAGAACGACAGAACAGCGATCTCCAACATACTTTCTTTTTTTCAGATCCGCCTCTGCAGACGGCTGTCACATAATGTTATACCTTTAGATGCATATCTTTGTCAATCAGCTCATTTCAAATGCGGCAAATGCGCGGACACAGCTATTCTCTTCCCATACACATCTTCAGTATGTCTTATAAAGTCTCACATCATAATAATTCAGCCAGATAAAATATCAAAACAAATGCATACGCCATCTTGGATTTGACACCAAACGAGAGTTACTTCCCTTGTCTTACCAGTGAAAGCAAGTTTAGATAGCGGGAAATTTGAAATTTAATTTGATTTTTCTTCTATAGATCTAGATCTACATAATAGACAATACTTTAAACTATTGTAGGAACGTGAGAAGATGACTGTGATAACATATTCAGAATACGGAAAATTACCTTCACCAAATCATCGAGTGGGTTTGAACCCAGGAGATGCCAGGAGATACCTTTTGCTCTTTACTTTAGTACGGTATATGAATTTCTTCAACTGGGTTAACACCCACTCTATCACACATGAGGAAATACAGCAGACCTTGCATAGAATGTACTCATTGTTCTGTCCGTTATACGCATATCCCGTAATTAGCGTTAGACAGGACCGGGACTTCGATTCAGTGCCCGATTTATGGAGGCCATTATATGCGAGGTATATTGTACTCTCAATCTAAGAGAATGTTGGGTTTCTATTGCAAGGGCAGTCATGCATATTGTAAAGCAATGATCCGTAACATTGGTCTTTATATTGTGGTACATGTATGGTGTAATGTAAGTTAATGTCAAATGAAATCATCTAACCATGTTTATTTCTTATCCCTCAAACAAAAATATATAATACATATGATCCTTTATACGAGCAATCCTCTGTAAATACTATATTCTATCATTAGAGCCTATTCGTCATCCTTTTATCCATCCATTGAACGTGACATCAGAGTTGAAACAGACCTCATATTTCAAAGTCATATTTAGTAAATAAAACAAGACAATAAAAACAAATGAGTATTTTATTTTTCAACGCTGTAGCATATATAATATACAACCCTAACATCATCTGCATAATTACATTGACGTAAACAAAAATATGACATGTAAAGTATACAACAACTGAATCTCAAAAGAAAACTGTAACATTTCAATTAGTATACACAAATATGTACAGATATGTATTTATCCTAGCATGTATTAAAATTCAACAAAGCAATATTGGTAAGATATCAACACACACTGTCTGCTTACCAGTAAGAACATATGACAGATAACATAGAAACATTTCAAAATGTAACCTACGGTACTAAAAAAGAGGCAGCTGATGATGGAATTAGCCTATCACAAGCAGTCATGTTTCCCAGTTAGTATTTACTTGATTTACCACACGGAAATGTTCTATTAAGGCTGTAATTATTTGATTCCCTGGTTTACAGATTTTTCTGTGATGATTTTTGTCTCGGGCAGTCGAATATATAAATTTAATATCAAGTCAGCAGATCCTTAAAACCAGGGAATCAAATAACTATGACCTACGGCAAGCATAAAATCAGGCAATGACTTAGACATGAATGTATAAATGAAATGGTGAAAGCATGTTTGTGGAAGATATGCTAACAGGAATGTCCAGGTTTCATGCTTTCATTAGTGTCCATGCTTGACATGTGGCAAATTTTGACAGATATTTCAAAGGAGGATGCTAAATTAAGACCACAATAAAACTTTTTAAAACATTTCTTTTCCAATATCTGAACTAGTTCATGTTGCATAGGATGAAATAGCCGAACGTTAAATAAAATCTGCTTTGCAGGACATCCATCTTGCTTCCAACATAATAATTTTTTAAATAAAGGAAGACGGCACAGCACTTTAGGCAATCTCGGGTTACCTACAGCATGTAGAGATCTAAAACAGCCATCATGAATTCATTAAATACACAGGTTATTTGCTATGGTAAATGTTATAACAACAATTATCATACACAATCATACGGTTACCTACCGTGAGAGCGACTCTAGGTGTGAAAAGACGAATATATAGGAATTTACATGTCGCTCTGGAGGTAATATCGACAAGTAGTTAATCAGCGGTAATCTATCGAGTAAGTGAGTGAGTCAAGGTGTTAAGAAAACGAACAAATGACTTGTTTCTTCACGTCGGACCACTATATAGTATGAAACTACAAAATATAGTCACTAAAGACTTTAAAGATATTAACAAAAATCTATAAAATAATATATTGACCATTCTTCCATGTGGAATTTTGGGTAAAGTTCACCTGTATTATACGCTATTACAAATGTTCTCGGTTGACGCCAACTTAATTGGTAAAGAACAAGACGATCATTATTTACTAGACTCGATTAACTCGATCAGCAATAGGTAACCGGCGTGCTCTACTAAGAATACAAAGAACGAATTGACCGAAATTCAGCATGGCGCTCTCGCGGTAATATTTTTAATTGATTTCACACCTAGGGTCGCTCCCCGCGGTAAGACACCTAATCATGCACATACACACATCATATGCACCAAGTTTACAACAATGAATGATCACAGATCTGTAGCGAGTCTAGTGACATTAAGTGTAAATATAATCACATATCATTTGTAAATGTGTTTGTAAACACCATGTTAAAATATTGCTTGTGTCAGCCAAGTCTAATTAGTACAGTAATATATGCACAGCATAGACCCACAATATACAAAGTAAAATATTCCTGTATTTATATACTCGCGGGTAAAATATTCCCGTATTTATACACTCACAGTAAAATATTCCCGTATTTATACACTCACAGTAAAATATTCCCGTATTTATATGCTCACAGTAAAATATTCCCGTATTTATATACTCACAGTAAAATATTTCTGTATTTATACACTCACAGTAAAATATTCCCGTATTTATATACTCACAGTAAAACATTCCCATATTTATACACTCACAGTGAAATATTCCCGTATTTATATGCGAGTGGAAGATAGACAATGTGCTGATGGGTATTAATTAATGGGTACTAAATATATTATGCACCAACAAATAATTGAATGAATACCGATATGAAGATTATGCTTGAACCACAACTCCAAATTACTAGCAGTGGTTAAAAAAAGAAAATACAGAAAAACTATATCTATACATCTATAAATCTAAGCTGGGCAGTTGTATTGGTTTGAACGTTTCAAAGCAAATAATGTCAAAAGCATATCTTAAAATAGTCATCCTTCTCAAGGGTTTTTTAAAATCTTTGTTATTCAACATTAAAAATCTTTGTTATTCAATATTAAAGACAATTCTGGTCATCATTGTGTTCTGCAACTCGGACAAATTTCAGGTGCATTATTGCAATGGCACATGCAGTTCAAGATTTTACAAGAAATAATCTGAATATTAGATGTATTTACACTGTAACATGACTATTACAATGAATAAAAGTTTTCAAAATAAAAAGAAGAAAACAAAATAAAAGAAATAATTTGAGTCTGTAACAAATGAAAACTGCTTGAACTATAACAACAAGTCATGAACATATTGGTTAGGACATACAGCATCATCACTTTACATTGTCATATCTTCATTGGCAGCTGATCACGCAGCTTTGTTTGTTCTCCCATAATGCAGTCTGAATTAAACTATATTTAGAATAATGGACCGTCTATATTTAGAACAGGGAATACTGTTGGTTTTCTTTTGGCGATTCATCAGTGAATCATCATCTACAATAGCAAATCTCATCTTCTCATGGTCAGCAGCAAGTGGATCTTAATAAAAGTTTATCACAAAACATGAGAAACAATGTGACCGTTGGTCATGGTCGAGATTAGTACAACCTGTGGTGGGAGAACATTATGCCCAAACTTGACTTTTTTACCAATCATTCCATGACACTCTCACATCCAAAAAACCTGGACTCTCGAGAGGATGTGAGAGCATCATGACACAACACCCAGCCCCGAGAGTACGAGTGATTATGGAGTTTAACGTTCCTGCAGGAATCTTTCACCCATTTGCAACGACTACGGTACAAAACCTTTGATTACAATTTTATGCTCAAGCTCAAATTTGATATGGGGATTTGTAAAGAAAACTTTCGAGTTTAATTGTTTAAAATAAAATTTCGTAATCTCAGGAGATGGATGTTTTCAGGGGAATTGTATATCTGATTACGACCAGTGTTCGAAATTACTGCCGGAAACCTACTGGCCCGAATAATGATACAAATAACAAATGTTTACAAAAAACATGAATTTATACTGGCCCTTAGGATACCTTTAGCATTGGGAGAAATGGCCGGGCCAGCGGGCCAGCAGTAATTTCGAACACTGGTTTGTACCATAATTATTATGGTCCTTCCATTTCCATTTCACAACTTTACAACAATTACAGTTTAGCAAAGTAAAATACAGTCTACAGCCTCAGTGAGACACATTGACTACAGTCTGTCTGCTTGAAGATGGCCTATGTTTTATACACCGTGAGTGGGTCAGTAGGTAACCAGCCCTATGGGAGCTGGGGTCATGCACCTATTGAACACATTAGCCCCAAATCACCTACAGCTTTCAAAACAATGCTAGGGTGTTGGAGGCGCTAGAAACATGGAATGAGTAAACATGGGTCTAGCTTATTACCTAGTACGTTGTACAATAGAAGACAATTATAATAGTAGTTCAGCATCAGTTGGGGCAATTTTGGCTGGTCTGTATGTTCAGAGAAGTTTGTTCCATTTCTGTGACGTTAATTAAAACACTAGGTAATAATAATATTAACAATAATAATAACAATAATAATGTATATTAATAACAAACCTATTCCATGTCGACCACATGCTCATGGTGCTACATTATTCCCAATGTTAATGGATCTGTGTGCACCCAACTCAACTCCCTGGGGAGTATACTCCCTTGATTAATAATTGCATCTAACTTTAAAAGTATATTGAATGCATTGCCATTGGTCTTAGAAAACATTTTGAATACAATATTTGTTTTTGTTTTTGTAATTTATTACGTTAAATATTTAAAATATATATTGGTATGAAGTTTTCTAAAACCAATGGCAAGGCATCCATACATATATTATGTGTTATCAATATTATGCTTGCTGCTTACTACTGTATTTAGCTATTTATTTTAATAAATGTCTTATGTTGTTGTCTTGTCTTAAATGTGTATCCTGCCCATCTTATTTAATATGCTATTTATAATGTTCTGTATATGCAAACCAAATTCCTGGAAAAATATTAAAGCTTTATCTTATCTTATCTTATCTTACTATCTTCTGGAATAGCCAAATAATTAGGGTTGGTTTCACCCTCCAATGCTTCAAAACCTTTGGCTAACATATTCAACATTAAACACTACGAAGCTCACATATTGGAAAGTGATGCATCAAAGGAATGGCGAAGGTAAAAAGACGTAGTATAGCCGACGCCCACGCCATGAGAACGGTTTCCGGAGAGAAAATAAGACACAATCCACATTTGACGGAATCCAGCTGCACACCACTTGTGTCAGTCTGACTACCCTCTGTAGGTATGTCTCCTGGCACACGCTCATTAAAACTACCCTCTGTAGGTATGTCTCCTGGCACACACTCATTAATTCCAGCAATCTGTATTACAGTCAGAGATCTTGATTTTTAATTAATCTAGTTTGTCAAGCCAAAATCATCCAATAACTGTTTATATTGTCGAAATGTCTCTGGAATTTAAATATGAAATTCTGACAAGTCTAGCAGTAGCCATTTTTTCATAAATTGAGATTGTATTGGAGTACACAAAAAAAGCACAAATGTTCAAGAATTATTGGGGTTTTTAAATATCCCAGATTCTACTCGAGTGAAGTCTTCAAGTGTCAATACTATATTGACATTCAAACTGATTTTACTGGATTGCACATTATAAATAATTATAAATAATACAATATAAATAAATACATGCATTAATGCGACATTATCATAAATTAATTATATAAAAGTGGAATTTGAAAAATATGAAAAGTGAATCTAATGCTATTTGCACAATCACTCATGAATTCTATCACTAGTACTAGTCTTTATTAGATTAATGCTTATTTTGACAGGTGTGCAATTTGTCAGAATGGTACTAACTCCACTTTATGTAGAGGGAAATATAACAATATAAATATAACAATATTAATATTAATTTTAATGCTGTTCCAGTGATGGCTGACAATGATTTTCTGTGCATATTTCTTTAACCGTCTTCACGTGGGAGACAACTCAAGAAGCCCAGATACATCAGTAGTTATATCATCACTCTGGTGATTACGGAGCTAAACGTTGCTGCAAGAATCTTTCGTCCAAATCTTGTCAGGGGATAAACTTATATAAATTTTAGAAAATCTATGAAATAAAAAGTCTAAAAAATACCCTACAAGTTTCTTATAGTTATAGTAGTGTTATATATCATCATGACATTAGTGAAATGCAAATGGCTGAACTGAGGGTCATGGTGACACATTAATGTGCAATAAATAGTTGTGCCCTATACAAGTATGCATTAACATGATAATTCATCTCCTAATAATGTTAGGAAAATGGAAACAAATTAAAATATGGATAGTACCAATATTTTCTAATAACATGGCACACTCTGCAATTGTTAAGATAAAGAAAACATCAGGACACAATAGGTCATTGCAACTTCTTAACTGTAAATGTACTACACGAATTTTGCAGATAAACATAGAACACTGAACAATCTGTTACATACATCAGTAAGAAAAGTCAAGAAGGCCGTATTCTATGTCAGTATTAAAGTACCCGGTATATGAATACATGCATCTCCCCACAGTGAAATAAAGAGTTCATAATGTTCAGAAATTGATGAAAATTGGATACAGAATGGAATAAACTCAATTTTTTTTTAAACTTCAGAGACAATTGTAAAACATCACAAACACAAAAACAGCAATGAAATACCAATCAGCGAGTGGATTAATAAAATTTCAAATTGAAAATTCCTACCGATCATTGGCAAACATCCAATATCAAAAGAACCAAACCCGCAACCAGACTCAACGAGACGCCTCCAAACGAAAAGGATTCAAGATTATACTGACTGGCATTGGGGAAAAGGGCAGGGTTTTATATCAGCGAAACAATACCTCAGCACATACGTAACGTCGGAAACCTGGCTTGATACTGGTAGGCCCAGAGTCCCAATACTGCATCACAAACAGATGAACGCAACACAGCCATGACATTTAGAATAGCGTTGCTCTGTTGTTAGCTAAAGTGGCCAATATTCCTCTTTATTATCCATTTATGCCAAGACAAACATTTAGTTAAGATAATGCAGATGTTGATGTTGAAAAGCATCCTTAACTGCTATCATGATATGTAAACAAAAAATTGGAAATATATTTGTGATAAGTTTGTAATTGTTTTAAGATTTAGCATTATATATTTTTTAATAAACTGATTTAATTACTATTTAATTAATTACCATTCAATAATTGTATCTGTAATTCTACAATTATGCATATTTGAGAATTTATTCAATTTACTTTTCTATCTGTTACAAGACATGACTACTAGTATTTAGTACAAACAAAAATGGCTTCCATTATGTAAGTTATTTATAATCTAAATACACAACTTAGTCGTAATGTTATCCTCTCAGTCAATGATTGCAGAACAATTATAAATAGTGTACATACAAGTATTAGTATTGCCATAATAATAATAATACTAATAATAATAATAATACTACTAATAATAATAATAATAATAATTAATAATAATAATAATAATAATAATAATAATAATTTAATTTAATTTTACTTCAGATTTAGGAATTATTCACTTTAAAAAATGTCTTGCTAATATCAGACGATAACCGCACTGCATTGGTGTTAATAGTGCATCTTATCATCAGGCATGGCAAGACAATTGTGATTAAATCGAAAAAAACAAGCCAAGTGTCTGGGAGCTGCAGGCCTTTAACCCTCTCCATGCTGTGGGGAACCGGAGATGCCTTAAAGAGCAGTACCTGTTCCTAATCCAGCAGGCAGAGGGTTAAGCCACATGCACAGCAAATAAATCGATCCCTAGACAAATAAATCAGTAGATTTCTGCAGATGCACGGAAACATGCCATGCCTGTTAGTAGCAGGACTGCACCCATACGATACTATAAGTTCCTTGCCATAGCTGCTGAGCACAAACTTTGGCACCAGCGGTTTCCCAACTGCCTCCCGACCCTAATTAACCTATTCGTGGTGCCATGATACCAAAATAGCAAGCACACCTACCATTATCTGCTTCTTGAATGCTCCTGGGATATAAATAGGTGATTGTATTTGCAAAATGACAAGTGGCGCTAAATATACTGCATACAGTGTGAATGGTCCCCAAAATAACATCTACTAAAATTGGAATGTATCATACTGACGTAGTGTTCAGTTTCAGGGCAGTGAGTTCAAGACAAATAATGGAAATTTAATTGTGTACTTTAGGCCATAGTTATTTGATTCATTGGTTTAAAAAATGTTCTGTGATCATTTCGGATTGGGTGGTCAAAAATAGAAATAAATATAATTGATATTTTGAACAGTTGTTTAGATCCAATATTAGTGTCAATGGCAATATAAAACTAAAACTAATTGGAGATCATGAATAATCTACACATACAGTATGTTGTTTAAATTTGAATGCTTATGAATACCAGCAATTGTTATAAATGAGACTGATATTTTACATATTTAAGTAAGTAATCAAACTGGCTTCAACTTTGTGTCCACTATTGCCTGTGCGTTTCTTTGTTATATTTTATGCATATTTTGTATGTTTTCTATGCTAATCTGGTAATTTTTCAGCAAAATAAAACTGAATATTATTCTGGTCATCGCTCACCAAAACAGAGCCTCATGTTACTACATTGTGTATGTCAGGAATGATAGAAATGACGGGAGTTGCTATGGAAACAAACCAGTGTTTGTATTCGCCCACCTGGCAGCCATATTGAATTTCGCCTACTGCAAGATGAAGATGAATCTTATTCAGTGATCAAGAGATATGTGCCATGTTACTGTACCGAGCCAGTCAATGAAAATACTGCGTTCTCTACCTGTGTCATCTATACTTGTGCATCTACAGGGTTTCTCCGAACGCACAATCCTGCGTCCCATACGTAAACATTCCAAGTTTGGACGCACGTTATTAATAAAAATTGTTGATACATGCGTCCCCTGGACTCTCAAAAATTGAAACCTAAGTGGAACCCTGATCTACATTGTAAGTTTAAAGCTGCAGAGAAATATAATATAAAATTAATGTGTTTTTTATTTTTTATTTTACTATTTTTTTAAATTGGGGTCTATTGCCACGACAAAGGATTATAGTGTAACAATGATCTAATGATCTAATTGTACAATGGAAACAATATTTTCTATTGGCCACATTAATCTGACCCAACATATTAATATTACAGGGTTCACTATGCATTGAAAGGCACATGTGCCATTTTGTGAAACATTAAAGATGGCGATGCAATATGATATCTCAATGGGCCCTTTAATATTTTTCCAAATTGGATGCTTCCATATTTCCACTAATGGGAGTGTTAACATAATGACCTCAAACAGGTGGAAAGTATTAGAATTCAATGTTTTATTATTAATGTATTTCATACTTGTTTATTCGACTCAAACTGCACCTAAAATGACATTGGGAGAGACATGTCAGTATGACCTTTCATTTCAAGGTTTCTTAAATTGTGGTTTAGAGCCGCTTTCAAGATTATTTGACTTATATCAGGACTTGTCAGCTTAGGACAAGACGAAACCTGCAACATACATAGCACTGACTGTTGCAGTAAACCTGCAGATACTGATAGACCAAAGATGATAACTGCATTGTCACGGTACAGACAACACATCCTATCATGATTGTGTTACAGAGCTACAGATACAAATTGCGACCTGGGAGTATGGTACTCCCTGATTTTGATTTAGGGAGTATTTTCATAAATTATATTGCAATACTGGTACTCCGAGAAATTAATTTAGGGAATATTATGTGAAGATTAATAGTAGTTGGGAATAGTATGTGAAGATTAATAGTAGTTGTAGGTTGCTTTTAACATAGTTCAAATAGCAAAACGTTGTGGTAATGACCCCATTTACTATCGGACATTTGATTCTGGTCGGATGTGGCCAAAATCGAATGTCCGAAAGTCAAGGAAACAGTCAAAAAGAAAAGAAAAAGGCGTGAAGAAACATTATCAAGATATTCATAGATAAACATACCTAATAAAGCCCATATTCTAAAATGTCGAGGTATATTTTAAATAAATAAATAAATAAATAAGTGATACGCTCGACCGTAAACAGCCCACGTATTTTAGCATTATGTAAGCGTTTTCATCACTGGCAGATTTAATATCTATGCATATTTCTCATTTTTTACTGCGTAAATTACGCGTATACGCACCTTATCTGGGCTACTAGTTAGAAAGATAACTTCTGCAAACATTGACGCTGGGCTCCCGGGACAGGATTTGAACCCAGGACCTTTGGCTCCGAAGTCAAAACGTTCTACCATTATGCTACCATTAACTCCTATCTCAATTCCGAGATATTGCAAAGTTGTTATGATTGCAACAGATGGTACAGACAAACCAAAGGGAGATAACTCTACTCAAGTTCTGCAGACATTCCAATCAGGGTTTCTGTATGGAAAGATGTTTTCCGCAGTTGGAAATGTTCAAGGCAACCTTTCATGATGTTCTTGTATCAACTGCGAAACCATAACCCTTTCTTCAGTGGTCTTGTTTATAAATAGCGATCGAGACTGATTACGAGAGGGTAGACATGAAAGCCAGAGGAAAGTGTGCCCTGAGGCATCAGAGAGAGTTCAAAGTCAAACCTCCAGTTTCCTAATAACACAACAGTATGCATCATCTCGCCACCCTAAACCTAGTGTATGGCAACCACAATAATTGTTCATTTGATGTTTATGTAGTTCCAATGTAGTGGGCGAGGGTAGCACAATGGTAAAGCATCGGACCAGAGCCCGAGGGCCGGGGTTCAAATACCAGGCCCAGCATCAATGTTTGCGAAAGTTACATTTCTGATGAGATCATGATAGGATGCACTGTCTGTACCATGGCAATGCAGTTATCATGTTTGATCTGTCATTACCAGCCGGTGCTCGAATGCTTACTGCAACATTCAGTGCTGCAAATGTTGCAGGTTTCCTCCTGCTTTAACCTTCTCAATGCGGGAGGCAACCAGAGATGCCCTAATGAGCAGAGCATGTGTCTATTCCAGCAAAGAGAGGGATAAACTGACCAACTACGATATGTGAAAGAATCTTGAAAGCAGCTCTAAACCCCCGTCAATTTTCTCATCAACACTCTCCCTGCTAGATTATCCACCTGCACTGTTCCTTAAAATCCCTGGTTGCCTACAGTAGATAGGTTAAATGAACATCAGTGATCCTACAGTAGATAGGTTAAATGAACATCAGTGATCCTACAGTA
>JAUTBZ010133768.1:0-13737 GCA_032361785.1 Lepetodrilus galriftensis
CGAAGCCGTTCAACGAGCAATACATGTAGGAAAAAGTATTGTATTCATGTATTCTATCTTGAACGCACCTCAGGTACAACTATTATAGCGCTACAACTGTTCTGAGCCACAGGCCCCAGAATGGGAATCAACAATATTTCAATAGTTTGTCCAACTTTATCATAGATTAAATGGTAATTTTACAGATGAAATATTTTATAAAAAAAATATATATATAATCAAAACAAATAGTTTGATATTAGCAATGGTGTTTAAGTATATGTTTAAGAAATACATTTCTAAGTCTGTTCTGTTTGTTTTCAGGTAACCAAGGTTACCAACAAAACCAGAACTGGAGTAAGTACAAAAGTGTGGTATTGGTTATTATTGTAATGTTATCATCACAAATGTTTTTGGATTATGTGTGTTGTCTATAACTAACATACATTGTAAAAGTCTGTCCCATAATTACTCTTAATAACTTGAACCCTCTAATAGTTCGAACGAACACCTAAATTAATCTCTAAAAATAAACATTTTCCCCGACCCTAAAAATAAGAACATGACCATTTTTTCTCTCAAATAAATAATTTTCTAATTATCTGAACAGTCCCTTTATTTTTTAAATATAAAATGTAAATACTTTTTTTTATAAACAAAACAGACTTAGCAATGTATTTCCTTTATTTACCATTTCATTTTCAACCATGTTTTGTACTTTAATTTTGTTGTCGCAAATTATATGAACACAGATAATTTTCAATTAAAATATTTTCTCCTGTTCAAGTATTTATGGTATATTTATTTATTTATTTATTTATTTATTTATTTATGAATTTCTCTTTCAGATCGCAGAGATTGGGACAACCAAAACCAAGGCGGATGGAGTAAGTCCCATTGATATTCCTCTTTCATGCATATGGAGCATCTTGTCAGCTTGTGTGATGCAGCAATATTGATACTGATCTGGAGTTATCACTTGAAACAGAGAGATCCTGAGAATATACCAGATTCAGTCCGATTTGCTCCTGAGCCGGTATTCATAAAAGGGCTTGTCCGTTTTTGCTATATATTGATCATCAAAAACTGACTTAAGCCCCTTTATGAATACCGGCCCTGAAGTGTAGATGTTTTAACTGCAATAGTGATCATTTAATGTTGTTGCTAACTGTCGACTTGTCGTGTGTATAATGCTCATGGAGTTGAGATTTATTATTGTGTATGTTGCTCATGGTTATGAAACGATATCATTTGGAAAGTGTAGTTTATCACAATAATGAATATCTGTATTGTGATTTTTATATATTGTATTAGTTTCAATGATTGGCTTGTATATATATTTTTATGAATGATTGTCCGATTTCAGATCGCCGAAACAGACAGGACAACCGCCAGGACAACCGCCATGGTGACCGCCATGATAACCGCCACGATAACCGTCATGATAACCGTCATGGTGACCGCCATGATAACCGCCATGGTGACCGCCACGATAACCGCCACGGCGACCGCCATGATAGACATGACAATCGGTATGACAATCGTCGTGACCGGCAACAGAGGAACTACTAGTGGACTAATCATGTGCTATGTCATGCATTGGAGATTATTAATTAAGTAAACGAGCATCTTCTCATCATGGCCCTATTGTTAATTCTTGGAGCAGAGAGTTGCAAGTCTTTGCTGTGTAGAAAATGCAGAAGGATTATTCCAGTTGGCGCACGATTTTTTTCTCCAGACTAATCAAATAATGTTTCAATCTCTCTGTGATGTGGTACAGAGATGATATTATCTCCTTAAGAATCTGTAGATCAATGGTTGGAATTGTCTATAAATCTTCATGAAAACCTCCCTGCTGGGTTATACACAGACACAGTTCTTTAGGGTATCTGTGGTTGCTGCCAGCATGGAGAGGGTTAAGGACCGGTGTGGAATTGTCATTATGTGTTGATAATATTTTCAGTAATCTGGTAATTGTAAAGCTTTGTACATTTCCTTTTATTTAGTGTAGTCATGCCTGTAACAATGTTTCTCAGTGTCTTGGTAAAGGAGAAAAACTGAAAAAGCACAGCTGCAAAACAAATAAATAATTTAATCTTATTACGTGCCTTTTGTTGTGTTTACTGACTCGCTAATTAGGACGACTGATGTGAGTTGTCCAATGGTCCTGTGCATATCATGGCCCACTCGGATTGCAACTTGGCCTGATCAGGCCGTTTGGCTTAGCTGAGGAAAAACTTCAGAACATCTGAATAGTTTCAGCCTCAAACTGAGGCAAGTGCATCTGTTCAGCCAACGGAATAGCAAATTGTGACTCCTAGTATCTGGATTATGGAAGCTTGGGTTGCATACAGTATGATACTCCTGAGGGAGTTGATAATGAAGGGATGCACACTTGAGCCATTGGCCAATGAATTGCTGATGCTTTTGACTGTAGGAGCTACATGATACATGTACTTATTGCTATTTTTAGTGAATGAAACATGACTTCAAAGCAATTGTAGACTTGTCCTGTGCTTGAATTACATGTCGGTGTGGTATAGAGCGTCGGCCTGGAGTGTAGAAGGTAGCAGTGTAATCCCTGGTCACTTCATACCTTAAACGATGGTAGTTGTTGTTCCCCTGCTTGGTGCTCAACATTAAACGGATAAAGCAAGAACAGTATTGGTCAGCTCGAATGTGTTCTGTGTCTTGAGTGGGCTGTCCATGATCTATATGCATTGCAGCATGATACTTCCAAGTGAGCTAGAACTAAAATAACTGGCAGAAATCTAAACTAGTATAATGGGCAGTACATATGCATGCAAGCCATGATGTGAGTGAAACAATCTTGAAAGTGGCTCTAAAACCCCAGTTTTCATTTTTGATTTTAAGAAGTTTCTAGGATAAAATGTATCTTGATGGGTATAAACATGTGTATTGATAAGTATAAAATGTATCTAGAAGTATCTTGAGGTGTTTAACACGCATCTAGAAGTACAGTATGCAATTATCTTTAGTATAAAATGTATCTTATAATGTTAACGTACTTTCTTGAGAAGTATAACGTGTGTCTAGAATTATCCTGATAAATATAAACTTAATAACAGTATTGAATATCTAGTACAAAATGTAACAATATAACTTTAGAAATACCTTGTGTGTGTGTGTGTGTGTGTGTGTGTGCAAGTTTGTCTCACAGCATGGAGCTGGATAGCGGGGAATGTTTTTGTCTGCTTGTGCTAGGCTGGATTTCCACCAGTCTATTTTGGGTAAGTGCTAGCTCACTCGAAATATCAATTCCGCAGTTAGCAAGGATATCCCACCCGACTCTAGACTCCAAGCTGACCAGCCATTGCTGTAGACATGTACTTCAAGCAGGGGGACGACAACTCCCATCTTTTGGTATGCCGCGGTCGTGGTATTACCCATCGACCTTCTGTACTCCGGGCGGGCGATCTAAGCTTTACATAACGGAATCGGTTTGTACCTCGAGTATAACCAGCTGACAACGTGTGTTGAGAAGTATTAAATGTATCCAGATGTTCAAATATTCAAATTTTAATTTTACTACATCATGTATTTACATATTTGTAGGACGCATTCTGTTGATCTTTTACTTACATTGAATATCCACAGGAGACATTCCAACTAATTAAAATGAGGAATTATCCGTTACATTCCACATTCACTACACTCGTATGCAATGTATTCTTTCAATATATGATATTTCTTCTTCTCATAATTTATTGGTAGTCATTATATGAGAGGCAACAATGATAAAGACAAACTCGACTGATGTACTTAAATTTAATTCAATGTTTATCACAAAACACGGCTTGCCGTAATTCCAGTCCAACTACAAGATAGCATTACGTGGGTTCACATTTAGCTTTTAACCATTGAACTTCAAATATTTACACTATCATACATATATACATAGTCATTTCGAGGTATATACACTTCAGTAACAATTTACAAATCATTTTGACCAACGGAGGTCGCACAAATAACAAGACAATAAATGCAAACATTTAGAACATCTGAATGAGAGCACAATATTAATGAAAGCACCTTAACAGCTGGTTTAATCTGGAAACGTCCCATGCATAGCTCACTCTTCCTGTCACACACTCATTCAGCCATACCATGGCCTCATCAAGGCCCCGAAGTCTGCCCAGAAGCAGGAGTTTGAACTCTCAAGTCTCTCAAGTCTTGAACCAGTCAGCAAATTATCTCCGTTGATTGGCTGAGAGCGTGCGGGCCTGTCATGTGACTTCCGGCGCACCAATCCCAGTTCTCAGAATCCAGCCAATCGCACGATCTGTGACATGCGACTTTATGACATAACAATATTGCACAGCACCCTGTGATAGCGCTACTTGTAAGGAATAATATCTACAATCATTGAAGTCAGGTGAAGATTAAATCTCGCTCTGTTCTTCCTCAACGGTATGCAAGTATTCGGCATTTGTTCTCTCTTTCTCTTTCTCTCTCTCATTCTTTGGATGTTCTAGAATGCAGGTGCGCTTAACGTCCTTTTAACCACGGCTGGTCCCCGTGCTCGTAACTGAGGTAACAGATTGGGCAGAGGACACTATAACTCTGTGTAAAATAAGAACACAATCATATTAAGCGGAAAGGACAACCACTGTATTACAGTATTGAAAAGAGCAAACATGCTGTTAGAGGGACAGGGCATTACAGTATGAATCCTCATGCATTTACTTCACTTTTATTTATGATATACTAGTAGATCTAATCCAAATATCCTCTAAAACCCAAGTCAAGTGCCACCATTAACGTAGTGAATGAACTATCAGAGAGTCTGTGTATTGATGATACCCTGTCGTTAGAAGAGAATACTTTGACCCCCGATGCCCAGGTTTTGGTGCTTCGAGCAATGCATTAGCACAGTCATGTCCTTTATTAATGGACTATTGATTTATTGATTTATTTATGTATTTATTCATGTATCTTACCGTCACAGAGGATGTCGAGTAGTCTTCCCTTGAGGGACTTGAGTTCGTCGTAGTTGGCAACCTGGAAGAAGTGCTGCTTTGAAGGAGAGTCGCACATCATCCTCATCTCTTTCTGCGGCGTCCCGTTCCCCACGGCTACCACGTACACCTCCACACCCCTCACCCTGGCGTGACGCGCCTCCCTCAGGGCCTTCAGCGGCTGCTCCAGGTTATCGTCGACTATCAACACCGCCACCTTCTTGGCATCGTACCTCCCTCCTTTCCTCTTGTTGAAAGACGACCTCCTCATGTCCTTGAGGAGACGAGAAAAGTCCGTCCCCTTCATCTCGGAGAGAGCCGTCACCAGGGACTTCTTGCTGGAGTGAGCGTTCAGAGAGAAACCTTCAGTTGGGGTCTGGCATTCCGCGGACATCAGGCCGATCTGGACTTTGTCTTCGTCTACCTCCACGGAACTGGCGATGGATTTGATGAACTCCAAGGACTTCTTTGTGTTGGTTCTTCCGGCGTTGACACTGTCCAGCACGAACATCAGGTCCGCTTCCTGTCTGAAGCCGCATGCTGCAATGATGAGGACAAGGTACACTATTGACATAGGTCAGTAGAAGATTGAAGATGTTACTGTATTTATAAACAGGAACACCGTGAATCAAACGACAGAAAGGGTCCAATCAAATTCACTTTCTGGAACGATGAGGACAAGAGGTACAATTTTGACATAGTTCCGTAGAAGATGAAGTCGTCACTCGTATGTAAAATAGGAACACCGTGAATCAAACGGAAGTAGGGATCTAATCAAAATCTCTTATTAGAATTTCGACATAGTTCCATAGAAGATTGAAGATGTTACTTGTATGTATTTAAATGGGAACAATGGCACCGTGAATCAAACTTCAAGAATACTCACGCTGGTCTGCTACCGGGAGCATGGATGGCTGAACTGAAAGTGAAAGTAATAGTACAGAATGAGATTTATACAGCAACAGGTCTACATCACATAAGACACATTGCAAGGTATCGTCTTAATATGTCAAAGTAACTCAAGTTCTTGTATTATATTTAATCTAACTGTGGTATGCGGGCTATCTTCGCTATACTACAGTCAAGCTTAGCTCAGTTCTATCCTTTCCGGAGGAAGATCCATGTATGCCACCAGGAACAATAGTTATACTACTACCAGGAACTATTTTATGTTTTAACACCATGAAATAGTGTTACACGCCTTACCTAAACTCACCTTACCTAAACACGCCTTACCTAAACACACTTTACCTAAACACGCCTTACCTAAATACGCCTAACCTAAATACGCCTTACCTAAACACACTTTACCTAAACACGACTTACCTAAATACGCCTAACCTAAATACGCCTAACCTAAATACTAGTACGCCTTACCTAAACACTAAACATGTATGTCACCAGGAACAATAGTTATACTACTACCAGGAACTATTTTATCTTTTTAACACCATGAATTTGAAATAGTGTTACACGCCTTACCTAAACTCACCCTACCTAAACACACTTTACCTAAACTCGCCTTACCTAAATAGGCCTAACCTAAATTCGCCTTAATTACCTAAACACGCCTCGGTCGTAAACTCTGGGATTAGATCTTGTAGCTCTTCAAAACTTGCAATCCTGAACAGACTGCGACCTTGTTGTCCATTGGTTAACACCTGCATTTCCTCGTCGTTCACATCGCCACCTGGTGGGCACACGACATACACGTGGTCAGATTAAAGAAGATAACCAGTATTCATGACAAGATACCACTACTCGTCCAATTTATACCATAAATGAATACATGCACGATATTACCATTGGAAGACCATGAAATCCAATTAATATATGATATGGAGAATATATGTATAATATTTAATATCACTTGCGGACCATACTTATATAATTACATACCTACATAATATTACTAGCTACATGTAATAAAATTCAATTAAAGTATACTATAGGACTGTACATACAATAAATATATTACCATTAGAAGACCATGGAATCCAATTAATATATTAACGTAATGGTATACGATTACCATTGGTAGACCATAGAATAAATTCTGGTCAAATATCTGTGATTGGTAAATGTATTCTAATATAAGTCAATATATTTTGTAACACATTTTCTAAGACAAACGAATTCAGCTTTCCTGTGATCCCCACGCACCTGCTCCAATAGCAAACAGTTTGATGCCACTCTTCCTAGCCATATCGGCTTCTTTCTTCGACTTGCCCACACTGTAAGACTGACTTCCGGCTAGGATAATGCCGAGCTGTGCCACGTCACGACGAGCCAAACTCCGCCGGAAACTCTTGGTCCGGATGTGACGTAGAGCCTCGCTGATCCGGGTTCCTCCGGCGCTCCTCTCCACGGTCAGCAGACCGGTAGTGACGTCATGCACGTCCTGATGCGTGTTGAGTTCGAATCCCTCCAGGACTTGGTCAGTGTATACGATCAGTCCCACCCGAGTTAAGTTCGGCCCGATGTCAAGGTTCCGGGAGAATTCCCGCACGAACCGGATCTGGTTCCAGAAATCCTGCGTGCTGATCTGATTGGACGAATCCAGGGCGAATACAATGTCCGCTCGCTTGTTCTTGCATACTGAATGTAGAACATGTACGTGTGATGAGATTGTTAAAGCAAACATCGTACAAGTTAAAACAAGCATGTAAAGATGTAACAGGCGACACGAGAAAAGAGAGCAACAATGAAGAAACAGCAACACATGAAGGAAACATAGATGAGGGTCGAGAAAAGTGTCTAAGATTGCTTCTGTAAACGTTGGTGGAGACGTCATGATTAGTAAATCCACTGTAGGATGGTGTAGTGTGTGTACAGATCATGTAGTTGAATAGAAAGCATATTTAACCCATACTTACATCTCTCGAGGTCACTCAGGTAAGGAGTTGTCGGGGTAGTCGCCACAGTTGTAGCTAAAATGGAAATTAAAACTAGCATAAGCTAATGCCATGTGAACATTTCTGATGTTCTGGGTATCGTTTCTCGAAGCTCTCATATCCACTATGAGATCATAGCCCTCACGTAAGTGCACGATCCCCATGTATAAGAGATCACTACGAAGAGTCCTTATGGCATCGTAGTGGATATGAGAGCTTCCAGAAACAATACTCTGATCCTTCTATTGCTTACATCATATTTATCCCAAAGTCAGAGCTCGTTCTAGATAGTGCACACAGAGTGGCTTACATTAGATCTATACATCAGTGGAGACCTATCCCTGGTGAGAACGCTGTATTTACTTACTTCTTCTGGTCGTGGGCCGTACCTTGGGCACGGGTGTGGTAGTCTTTGGTGGCGGCGCCGTAACTGGAAGTAAGAATATGGTAGTAATAAGCCAGTGCCCTATAGATTGAAGATGAGAACAAATATAGGTGTGTTATTATTAAAGATGCTCCTAAGTTGGTCTAAGCGGGTTACCCCTTTGGCTCAGTCGGTAGAGCGTTGGACGCACTCTTGAAAGCATCTTGTGTTCGAATCTAACGATCGGTGTGGTTATGTTTTAATGGCGCCCATTGACTTGTACATTGCCGTATATGATATCTATTTGTGTCGTAAATAACATGTGTGGACATAATATGTTATCCGTGAATGACGAGACACGTATACTGATGGATTGTGACAAGGCCTTCAGTTAAGCAAAAGCACGCAGTAGCACGATCATATTTGTAATAACACGATCATGTCCGCGGAAGACGTGTTTAATAGTATATTTACTAGTCATTTCGATAATCAGAAATACGAAATAGCACAATCATATTTGAAAATTAAACGACCATATCAATGAATAACACGGATATATTTCCTGGCAGAATACACACAAAATAACACGATCATATGAGGAAATACCACAACATATAAATTAATACTAGTAATAATACCCCGATGTCATTTAGGCCAGAATAAACACAAAATAACATGACCCTTTTTCAAGCATGACTCTGAACACGACCATATCGGATATAACACGCCCAACGATGAGTTACGTACCCTGACACGTCCTCTCCGCCAGCTTGCCCTTCATCGTGTCCAGAGAGGAGTATCCGCCGACCTGGAAGTAGTAGTCCACGGACGGCTTGCTGGAGATCCCCTTCAGCTCCCTCAGGTTGGTCAGCGACCCCACTCCCAGGGCGAAGATGTTGATGTTGACCCTCTTAGCCTTGGATGCCTCCCACACCGTCTTCAGGATGTTGTGTGACTGGCCGTCCGTCACCACGATGCCTACCTTGGACACACCCCGCCTCCCGCCGTGCTGAAGACTGAACAACTTCCGGCGCATGTACCTGAGAGAGCGGAAGTGGAATAAAACAACGGGCGTGAGTTGTTTAATCGACTTCAAATCCTACACGGATATTATTTCTATTGGAGTTATTGAGTTCTGGTATAGGTATAGGACTCCTTCTGGTATCTAGTTATATCTAGTATGCCAGAATAATTATATTTGCCTACAGGAACCGACCCACATTCTTAACATATGAAACCGTGAACGATACGGTAGACGTATTGAATATGTGTAAGCATAACCCCCAGGAACCAATATTAATTAATAGGGATCTCCATCATTGGCTATATTTACAATACGATTGGAAATGGATGGCATTTGTTGAATCAGAAGACGCATTATGATCTTTCAGCTAAATATCGTTTCCGAAAATATTTCAATATAGACATATTTCAACATTAAACCAGCAAGTGGAACCAATATTAAAATACTCAAAAACTCACATGCTATGTTAGTGTAGTTTCATGTAATTTATTATGAATTAAAATCCATACAATTATAACCCGCAATGCTTTTTGTGTATAATTCATCCACATTCTGGGAATGTATCCTATCCTGTTATTATTTTTAATGTTTGATTCTTGTCCTAATCATAACTTGTATTCATCCCAATGCTGGAATTTCATCCTAATCCCAATTATTCATCCTAAATCCCCTCATCCCCTCACCTGATGGCCTGCGCAGTGTTGGTCGTGTCTCCACTGGTCTCTGTGATTTTAAGGATAGCCTCGATCATCTCCTCCTTGTCGTAGTAGTCGTTGAGGTAGAACTGCGCGTCCGTGTAGCGTCCGAACGTGGCCACAGACACGCGCGTGAAGTACTCTCCGATCTGGAACATCCGGACGACATTGGCCACGAACTCCAGCTGCCTGACGAAGTCCGGACGCCAGATGCTGTTGGAAGAGTCCAGAAGGAACACCACATCTGCTGGAACACCTTTCTGGCAGACGGCTTCTGTAATGTTCACAAACACACAGACGGACTTGTCAGAAGTTGGTCTTTGGTATGCAAAACTGACAGAAAACAATCGTGGAATAATTTGGAATTTGGTATCGAGTAAAGTACAGAAAGAATCGTTCGTTGAATATTGGGCTTTGGAATGCGTTATAGTAACACAAGAATCACTTGTGGAATGTTGAACTTTGGTATGCCTTATAGTTCGTGGAATATTGGACTTTGGTATGCAGAATAGTCAGACAATAATGTAAAACATCGAGAGATACCAGAATTCGGAAACAGAAGAAAAGGTTCATTGATTACATCTTATTGACCTCCTGAAGAAGCTACAGGAGAACATTGAACAATTATTGTATATATACTTTTAACATTACACGGTTACATTTGGCTGCATGTATTCATTACAGTCTAATTTCAGTCATATTCTTTCATGTATAGCCTAATAAACATTATTAAAACCGTGAAATAGCATGCCAAACGCAGCAGCATTATTCCATAGCATGAAGCAGAAATTCGCGTAATCTGTGGAGAAATGTGAACATGCAACGTTCATCCGCAACTATTCTAACTAGGCAGTATGTTGTTAGCCTAGGTTCCAAGCTGGTCTGTGCTGTTGGAACAAGAACTGCAGTGTACGTGACACATGCCTTTGTAATGCTTTCTATAGTAACCGTTATTCACAAGTATTCAATGTTCAAGCTATCTATTCACACAGGTCTATGTTACAGCATTTGGTTATCGTAGCAATGATCATGTTCTAACTCTGCTTCATGAGAGATGTGTGTTCATAGACGAACTAATAGAACATCGTAGGACCTAAACATGCCACATGGATGGCTGAAACCTTTTGAAATATTTAAGCTTAGCAGAGTCTGTCTGAAGAGTACCGTATCAAAAGCAACGCAGAAAGCTAACGGCAGGCACCATCTGCAAGAATGAATTCCTCAAACATGCGGAATTTCTGCACAGATGAATAGGAAAATTCTTATAACGACTGGTGAATGCGAATTTTGTAGCGTAATATACAAAATAGCGGGAATTGCTAGGGCGATAATCTTGTACTTTCTAACAACAGTTAATTGTACAAATGCCGAGCTTCCCTGCCTGAAAGACAAATAATCTTTCCACTATAATCATGTCGATGGTGGTAGTACTTTAGATAGGTGAAGAAATACAGGTACTATATAAATCGTTCATTTGTCTTAACTATTCAAGATTTTCAAAAAGATAATAACAAATTAAAATAACATTGTATCTCACAAAAGCAAATGTATATCTGATTTAGTATACGGCATGCACTGTAGAAAGAAAGCTTCCTGGTAGAACCTGTATCATCAATTAACATTATCTAGCCAAATATACATGCAATCTAAGTGTTCGGAAGGTACGGCGCTACTAAAAGCATTGGTGACATAAGTTCAAACCACAATCAAAAGCTGAATTCTTTATAACTTAACAATCTTGTCTAATAATGGATACTATGCTGATCAAGCCTCGGATTTCTATACAACTTCTATCAAGTGCGGGTATATTTTACAGAAAATGATACTCGGTTTTCAATATCATTTCAATACTCGATTTTCATTATTTCAAACGTGATACCAAATTAAACATTGACTTGAATAACGCTATAAATCTGCATTTGGATACGAGTATTGTTTGGAGTAGTTAAACTTAATTCTTACATGTTATATACATATGTTATAATTTAATCTAAAATATGTTATTATGCTATTCAAATACAGCAGTTCTGTACACTACTATACATGTATTAACACAACCCTTCTTTAAGATCTCGTAAGGCAATGGATAAGCAGAACGCGTAGCAGCAATACAACGTAGGATATTAATATCAAGTAACTGTGCACACATAGCTGTCAACGCAAATGGGAACAGCATTATCACCTGGTTAATGTAATGTTTTCCGTAATTATTTGCATGTATTAGAACAGCGGGAACGAGTGCACACTAAAATGAGCAGTTCTATAAAGCACTGGCTTCGTAATCATGGTAATTAGCGTTCTGGGGTATCGTTCTCGAAGCTCTCTTAGCCGCTAAGGGACCATAGCACTCTCTTGGTAATGTATTAGCTATCGGCAAAGAGAGTGCTATGGTCCCCAAGAGAGCGTCGAGAAACGATACCCTGGATTCCGGTGAAGCTGCGAAGAAACCCATACCAAAGGCACTTGATGCAGTCCATTATTTTGTTTAATAAATACTTTTAAAACAATAATAATATTGTTATTTAAATAAACAAATAGCGATAAAGCCCCTATTTGATTTTTTTTACCTTAAAAATAAAATTGCTGTTTTTAAATATAACATTGATTTTTGTTAATAAAAGAAGATTTTATTAAAACAAAATAATAGCCTGTTTCTAGTGCCCATGTACATACACACATGAATCTAGATTGTAAAAAGCCACGCTAAGTCAAGTGTTCACAGTGATATCATTCCGAACTGAATCAGGAAATAAGCTAAGACGTTTGTGTATTGCTAGTATTTTTTTAGTGTTTTACCTGGCACTCCTGAAACAGAAAGTTACACATATGTATAAGTACAAGAAGACATATCATATAATGTATACTTCAAAGCTAGACACGAGATGGGGAATCTGTAAATGAGCATAACACCCGATGACAGGAATGGGGCACAAGATTACACTGACAGAAATAATTGTCAAAGATTACACTGACAGAAATAATTGTCAAAGATTACACTGACAGAAATAATTGTCAATTGTCAAAGATTACAGTGACAGAAATAATTGTTAAAAGATTGCACGGGGTATTTCGTGCTGCGTCCATGGTTGATCAGCATGACAAGAGTATATGTCAGTACTATGACAGTCACGTGGTCTATATAAAGCTACTTGGATGATGCTCAAATAGTTACGTCAATGAGTACACTTCACTTTGGGCAAAGGAAACTACATGCTTTATCACTCTTATCAGCTTTAGCACTCTTGTCAGCGTTAGCACTCTTATCAGCTTTAGCACTCTTATCAGCTTTAGCACTGTTATCAGCTTTAGTAATCTTATTAGCTTTAGCACTCTTATCAGCTTTAGCACTGTTATCAGCTTTAGTAATCTTATCAGCTTTAGCACTCTTGTCAGCTTTAGCACTCTTGTCAGCTTTAGCACTCTTATCAGCTTTAGCACTCTTATCAGCTTTAGCACTGTTATCAGCTTTAGTAATCTTATCAGCTTTAGCACTCTTATCAGCTTTAGCACTCTTATCAGCTTTAGCACTCTTGTACACAATATACACGAATTGTAATACAACAAATGTAGAATACCTAAAATATATATAGAGGACTTTTGAATTTAAATAAACTCTTCGATAGCTCTTCAATGCGAAAATAATTAGAAATACAATGTGATACTGTATACTAGTATATACATATTTAAAATACCAGTAATAAGAATGATGTTTAGTAGTCTATTAGATGTATATATGTTACAGTCAATCTGTGAAACCAGGCATTACGCGTAATGCCTGAAATATTCAGGCATTTCACGTAAT
>JAUTBZ010133779.1:0-13733 GCA_032361785.1 Lepetodrilus galriftensis
ATTAGTAAATTAAACGAACTTACGTGAAGTTTGATTGTGATTCTACGAACCACAGTGACAAACGTAGTAGTCATGTGCCCTCCCTAGAAGTGATATTACTATATTGATATTTTGTTTGTAATAATGATTCATGTGTAATAACATGCTCTTGTACCACCGTGAGTGGTTTGAGTAATACATGAATTGAATTGTATGGTGAACTAGTATACGTTTCTTTAGTTTGATTATTATTTACCCTCCCTATGTTTTATTTATTATGTGCTCACTCACGTTAAAGAATGAACTCGACGAACCGTGACGCGCTTCTCACATGACTACTACGTTTGTCACTGTGGTTCGTAGAATCACAATCAAACTTCACGTAAGTTCGTTTAATTTACTAATTATGAGGGAATGTTCAGTCATCAGCAGAAAGATGGTTAAAATAACGAATAAATAGACAGCATTGATTTGCATGACATTGTACTACATTTGCAGTTGTGCAGATGCTTATGCAGACAAATCCACATGAATTTTCTAGCCATTTAAAAAATAAAAAGCATTAAAAAATAGGTTACAGTACTGTGAATCGATTCCACATTCAGCTTTGGCCTGGATTTATGAATTTGCCAAAAATGTATCATAACTCCTAGGATGCTATAATCATTTTGTATTGTTGATAGATACACATTCATGGTGGGCCTAATCTCGAAAATGTTCTTACAAACTTATTATCCTATAAACAGTTCTTGATGATTCGAACTGTTCTTATTAGGCCAAGAAGTTCATAAGATTGTTTCGAGAATAGGCCTCCTGTTCTTTATGACAATATCTAAAAATCTGCCAACATTGTTATCATTAAACAATAATTTGTTATTGGGTGGTTTGTCTAAATAATATTATGAAAAATCATTTAATGGAATGACTCTGAAAGTACTGGTAGACCTCAAATATCTATCTATCTATCTATAATCTATATAGTACCATGTCTTGTTACCGGTACACTGATTTCAATTCATAAGTACTACCCAAGTATTATTAATCGTGTTATTTCCCTCCAGACATTCAAATCCATGTTAAAACTCCTCTCAATGTGGCTGCTGATTAAAGACAAATCAACAGTTGTGGACAAACTTTAACATAGGTTCGAATGCATGTGCCTCCAATAACTTTGATTTCATGTGACCTAACCCTGGATATTATGCCTAATATAAGTACATTATTATTATGATGTTAGTTGGAACAATTATTTTTAGGTTCAATATAATTTCTCTTGTTCCCTCTAAGCAGACATACCACATGTATGACCTTTGTATAGATACTGTAAATCACAAAATTAATGCGTCACTAATTTAATGCGATCTCTAGTTTTTAGACGTAAATGCAACACCAATAAAATGCGAACGGTCATGTCTCCATACACGTTTTTTCCCCTGGAACTTACCTTTAATGCGCAGCAATTAAATGCGACAATACGGCGGTTACATTTTTCGCATTAATATTCTGCTAGCATTAATTTAATGATTTACAGTACGTGTGAAAATAAAGGGTTAATGTTTGATGTGTATATATGTACAGATGAGACTGACTGGGTGTTTTGGTATTTTGTGATACAATTATATACGTATCGACCAGTCATCGAGATCTTAACACCAGAAATATTTTGTTCAATTTATGCAAAGATATACAAAATAACCAGCACATCAAAATAAATAGCTTATTATTCTCTATAATGTATAACATGGAAAGAACTCCAATTTGAATGTAACATTTATAAAATAAAATTTACAATTATTTAAATATTATAATAATTGTAGACGTATGAACAATATATTGCAATACTCATTGCACACCCAAGCAATAACATAAATAATCATTCACACCTTAATAATGTGAGATTGGATAAATATAATACAAACTTATAATGATAATGGCAGGTCTCTACTTGAATTTTTGTAGGCACCTGTCCCTGTGTCCTTTCGGACATGAAACGACTTGCCCTGTAGGTAAAGGGTTTGTTAATCTGGGCCACCTGTCCAGGTCAGGCAGACAATCCTTTTGGTACAAGTTGCCAAATTGGAATACCGTACTAGATACTAGCCCCCCTTATCTTTCTCTACACCATTCCTCCCAAGATCTACATTTCCACAAATTTTAATGACACCGAAACATTAGCCATTTTAGTTTGGACCAGGACTAAATTCAATTCTTATGGCTGCAGATTATCTACAGTACAAGTTTCATCCTTACACTTTGACATCTCATGATAACCTAACATGATGTTGTCACTTGAAGGCAAAATAAAACATGCATTATAGTCCTGATGCACATACAGTGAAATATGCTATAGGCAATTCTTTTAACCCTCTCCATGCAGGATTAGGCAAAGGCACAGCTAATCATGGCATCTCCGTCTGGTTGCCTTCAGAATTAAGAGAGTTAACCCTCTCCCTGCTGGATTAGGCACAGGTACAGCCAATTATGGCATCTCCAATTGCCTTCAGCATGGAGAGGGTTAAAAAAAACTAAATTACAAATTACATCTTTTACAAGTTAACACAATCCTGGAAGTACTGTAATAGACAATTTTTTCAAAAAATGCACAAACAATAAAGCAATAATAAAAAAATTAAAATTAAAATGAAACTTTTCTCCTTGATTTTTATGAGGACTATCTTGCTCTGCGGAGCACCTTGCCACTTGGGCCCAACCTCCGACATACACCACACCACGACACATAAGGAAAGACAATGGGCAGATAAGAGTCATACATATCATGATGACCTTTTGGGAAAAGTCAAAAACGTTCAGGATTCACACAAACACACGACAACTCCTTGTTCGCCTTCTTCTGAAAATCTTCGTCTTCTTCATCGCATTCTTGTAACAGTCGCTCCTCAACCTTACACTTTTTCGTCCGATCACATGGGGTGTGCACACAGATAAATTGCACGAGGATACTATCGTCTCTATTGCTGGAGACTGATTATGAGCACACTGTGTGGGTCGTCACCATGTTGCCCACGCGTTGTGTCACAGTGCGGCAGGACTGGCCTGAAATGAGAGGGGAGACAACTGTGGTTAGTAATATCAATGCAAGCCTACACGTTATTTTATTTATAAAAATAGCACCACAAACATGATAAATAAATCAAATAATGTTTACAATCAAATCAGTTTTTAATAACTTATAAACATATATTATTATTAAAAAGAAAATTAATCACAGACATTTTGTGATCATGTTATTGTCGCCCTAAATATCAGAAAATCTCATATTTTATTTTTTATTTTTTTAAAAATGTATATAAATTACTTTATCATTATGATATATTTTCGAAACATCTTATATCAATTTTGGTCATGGTAGCTACTCACCTCCACTTTTGAAATTCTGCGTGTGGATATTTTGATGCACATTTTGTTGGTGTCCATTATTAAAGTTCTGAGAATTTGCATGGGCATGACTAGCTCTATGGAATGAATCGTGTCGTGCAAAGTGTTCATTCGATTCTCGCGTATAAGGATTGTGGCTGCCAAATCCGCCCGAACCAAATCCAAAGTCCATATTGCCAAAGGAATTAAATCCTCCCATGATATCGTCATCGTCGTCGAATAAATCGTTGAAGAATCCTCCGCCAAATCGTTGCTGCGCTCGCTGCTGTGCTTTCTGATGTGCCCTCTGGTGGGCTTGTTGATGGGCCTGGTGGTGTCTGCGTTGGTGATCATTGAACGCGTCGTCGAAGTGTTTGAAGAAGTCGTCGAAATTGAAGTTGCCCCCTCCCCACTGTCCTCCGTTGGCGCCACCGTTTCCAGCATCTTCACCGAATGTGTCGTAGTGCTTGCGTTTCTCAGCATCTGACAGTGTTTCGTATGCTGCAAAGATTATCATAAGAGATCCATTACAATTAATAACATTATTGAATCACATTGCAGTATTTCCACTGAAGCACAACACCTTCTCTTAAAACAAATAACCCATACATTATATATTCATAGGATAGAATTATGCAAGACTAATTACAGGAAACAGAGTAAATTAATATCTAATATTGTTTTGAGGGTCATTTTGACCCAATATAATCAGCAATTTATCTCTCCATGCTGGAGATGACCTAAAGAGATGTTTGTGTGCCTAATCCATGGGGTGTACTTGTTGATTAGAATATTATGTAACATTCATTCCATTTAATAGTAATATTATACTAATATAATAACTAACAATGACATTAAAAAGTCTTACCTTTAGCGATTTTCACAAACTTTTTCTCTGCATCTGGGTCTTTGGTGTTTTTATCTGGGTGATGTTTGAGTGCAAGTTTTCTGAAAGCCTTCTTGATATCTTTCTTAGTAGCAGTCCGTTTCACGCCCAAAATCTTGTAGTAGTCTTCTTCGCCAAATGCTGTGTCCAACATGTATACACCCCATAGTGTGGAGAACAGAATAAGATGGTCACACTTCATGGTGACTTTCTGAAACAACATGAAGTAAAGTGTGAACAATGCTTACAAAATGTAGAACTTAGAAGATTTTACAAGTTGAAACTATAATTCATTACTTGACACATGTAGTTCGTATAACATTGACAGGTTCTTAGTCTTCGTACTTTAGTACTGTAATCTACTATTACAAATAGCTCTGATAATTAAATCGATAATTTTCCTTTTTTGACATTCAGTGTAAACGTTCATTCAACATGTTCAACGGCATTCCACTGCCACTGGAGATATGTAACCAGGCAGGATACCACTGCCACTTACCTAGATTTAAAGCAACCTGTCTACAGTACAACTCGTGAATCCGCGTTCCTGTTCTTTTATGTCACGTAGGCAGAAGTTACAACAGAGAATTATCGACTGACAACACGAGAGGACAGATAAAGATCGAATCTACCAGCTTGACATACGACAGAGGTTTTATGCCCGTCCTGTCAAAGTGAAACAGGAAGTACACGACTATCTTTCTGATTGGTCAATCTTTACCCATCATGCCTTATTCAGATGTAAACAAAAATGGCGGACGACTTGCTTCCTCTCATAGGACATTTCCTGGGAGAAGGAGACGATAGTGAATCTGACAGCGAAGATGGTGAACGAATGCATTAAATTTACTTGCTTAAGAATATAGTCATGTTATTTGTCCAAAGAAACTGCTTGCCATTGCTTGATAAAACGAGAATGCGTGTAATATATCGAGCTTGAACTGTTGAAATTCACTGTTTGTGTTTCAGTCTCAGCTGTTGGCATTGTTGGTAAACAAATACGACCGGTTTTGTTAGATATGTTGATAATGAAATTCAAAATCGGGCCCCGAGATTACCAAACTTTTCTGAGTATGTTTTCATACCAGCTGTATATTGATGGTGCTCAAATTCAGATGGTTAAATTGACATGTTGACATAGATACTGAAGCTAATTAAATGGCCCAATGAAATGCTATGGAGCTAATATGAGGTCGCATACACAGTAAAATAAAATGGATCTAGACTTTTTCAAATTTTATCATCAGATGGCACGAAAACAAAATATGGAATGTCCGCTATCTGGTACAATGCGTGTTTACAAACAGATGAGTTGTAGAGTTACCTATCTTGGTAGAGCGTGGTATCAATAGTGTCATTGCTACACAGAAAATAAGCTACATAGGAGAACAATTTTTTATTCCAGTGAAAACAATCCTAGTAATCTGGTAATGCACTACCAGTGTTTATACAAAGCCACAGAAACCTTTAAATTATGTTTGGTTATCAAAAAGTTGATGAACGGTATAAGCCATGGCTAATACACTTCGCTTTATATTCGTCAGAAGACTCGGACAGTTTGCCGGATGACCTCGTCAGTCACATGTCAGAAGGCGATGCAAATTCTCAGAATGCCATGGAAACAGCCAACAAGGAAAGGAAGCAAAGGATCGTTAACTTTGACAAGTCACTTCCTATGACACATTCAGTAGGTATTATTAACCCTCTCCCTGCTGAAGGCGAGTTAACTTGCCCGATCACATGCAGAAATAGAACACTTTGATTTTGTTCAGCAGGAAGAAGGTTAACTCTTGTCTCAGAGAATAATATATATTGATGAATACACTAGGATTCGAGGAACACTTGACACTAGTTAACTTTTAGATATCTATGCTACTTGTTGTGCGAAGACGGAAAGCTCTACAAAGTCATTCTCAACCTTCTTCTTATGCACTTTCATTGTTCAAACATGAAAATTACTTAATTCAATACAAGGTTTGACAAATGACAATCAAGACAAATTTACAACCAAAATTTACAAGACAAATTTACAACCAAAATTAATTTGTAGTAAATATTATTAGTCATGCATTATTTTTTACCATCTGCAATATATTCTAAAAGTCATTTGCTTCAAGCATTAACCCTCTCCCTGCTGGATTAGACACATCAGGCACTGCTTTTTAGGGCATATCCGGTTGCCTCCAGCATGGAGAGAGTTAAGGGACACAGGCACTGCTTTTATGGAATCTCCAGTTGCCTCCAGCATGGAGAGGGTTAAATGAGATTGCACACTGTCAATTTATTTATTACACATGCATATTGTAATCGTGTTCATACTTAAAGCATGTTCTATAACATCAGTTTTCGCTGTCAAATTATTTTATTACACGCATGCATAATGTAATCGAGTTCATACTCAGCATGTTCTATAACATCAGTTTTCGCTCAATGTAATTTTAGTATCTCGGAAATGACCTTGAGGAAGTGCGAGGTCGGACGATTCACGAGGACGATTCATTGGTGACGATCCCACTGCTGGCGTTGTCCGGAGTTGTCCTGGTTCCAGGACAGACGATCCCTCTTCACCTCTCACAGCAACACAAGGTCGCCATGATCAAGAATGTCGCTGAGAAAGACAAGACGTTTGGTGTAATCACGTTCAGGTAAAAATACGAGTTAGAACCCTGAGATTACATAACTTTTTGAGTATGATTTAGTATTTGAGCTCAAATTTTAATTGGGGATATATACTTACACACATTTTTTAAATTTCAGCTTCTGTATTTTGCTGTTACAGTGTATTGTGATGTTGTTGAATCACTCATCTGTATCTATGTTATATTTCTATGAAACTTGAAATTATTAAGAATAATAGGACATTTAAAGGCATACTGTCACAGTTGATAGACCTGAATAATTGACAAACTAATTACGATCTGAGAATAATTACGCTTGATTTATCTACCCAAAAGTTGTTATTTACTAATGTACTTAGTCCCCAGTACTCAATAGTTTAAATAGTGATATTATGCCTTTAATATTTTTTTATACCAGCTGTAGCAACAAATTCTTTATGAAAACATTTATCAAAACTGTCAAAGTAATGAAGCATTCATAAAATATAACATTTTACAGACCTAGACAAAAGTACAACTTTGTAACATTTGTTAAACACTCATGATGATATTGGTATTTTACAAACGAAGCATTGAGTAATAAACATTATAAGATAGATTTTGAATAATAATAATAATATTTGCATATATATATATATTGCATAATTTACAATAGAAGTGTATATTAATAAAAATGTTATGTTAATAACCCATATGTTAAGCGAACATTTTTCAATTGAAGCTTCTATCATAATTGTCTTATGTCTGAAACACTTCATATATATCTTAGAATGTGGAAATGAGACTTATAAGCATGAAAAATGTATTTTATTACTTCATTATTCCAGGTACCAGTCGGAAAACACTCCAACGCTTTCAAATCTTGGCACTACCGCAGAAATATTCTCCATCAAAGATGAAACTGATGACCTCTCCGGCATTTCTACAGTGAGAGTGAAAGCAAAGGGTCGACAAAGATTTCAAATAATTGAAACTCACAGAGAAGTCACAGGGTACCTTTAATTTCATTTTGTGATTTTTTTTATTCAGTTTAACCTTCTCCATGCTGGAGGCGACCAGAGATGCCCTAAAGAGCAGTGTCTAATCCAGCAGGGAAAGGGTTAATTGACATATGTGCACTTTACAGTATGTATTCACGTTTCTATGCATTTTGGTTACTTATGCCTTTAAGTACATTAATTTTGTACCTTCTTTTTTTAAAAACTTTTTTTAAAGACCATTTGCTTAATTTTTACCCCCATAACAATATGCATGGATGCAACAAATGCTGTGTATACAATGGCATTATTAAAAAGATCGCCTAATTTGTCCTATTATTGTCGCCTATGGGTGAGATATTCCCGCCGCGACGTTAAACATTAATTCAATCAATCAATGTCCTATTATTAAATGTTCAACATTTGCTCTTTCCTACTCCTTTAACAGCACTGAATGCCAAACATTGCCAATCTTCTCTCACTCCTCATTCAATCAACAAGATCAAAATTTACATCCTCCCTCCTAAATGAAAACACCTTAGCCATTCTAATTAACAAAGGTTTTGAGAAACCAATTTATTGCCAATATGTGTTAATTTCCTGTGGCTGATTTCACCAGAATCCTGGCCGGCAGAGTGCGGATCCTGCCCGAGTGTGTGGTGCCGGATAGTCTCAACGGCGTCAGACCGCAGTCCCACTGCAAGTTTTACTGCAACCCCGCGGAGCAGGACAGCGTGGTGAAGACCGCTGTGGACAGACAAGGAAATGTCCTCACCTCCGTCAGCATGCTGAATAACAGACAGGTGGGCTGCTAAATACAGTTTACCCTCCATATAATACTGACTTTGGGGTCCATGATATACTAGTAATTCATTATTTCCTCCTGGTCTAATCTGACTTAGCTGCTTTCAAGATTCTTTCACTTAGATTTACTTTAATTTAAAAAAGAAAAATTAAAAAATGCATATAAGAATTGATGTTTATTATTAGTATTATTATAAGAATTGATGTTTATTAGTAGTAGTATTATTACTACTACTATTATTATTATTATTACTACTATTGTTATTAGTATTATTATTACTACTATTATTGGTATTATTATTATTACTACTATTATAATTATTATTAGTATTATTATTACTACTATTACTATTATTGAATTATTGTTGAATTATTATTGAATTATTATTTTAATATTTGTGTACAGGTGAACAGGTTTAGCTGTGCTAATTTCACCTGGTGGCCTCCTTGGGTGTACAAGATGTACGATACAGTAAGTTGTACCCGTTGTATCAGTAGAGTAGTAGTATATCCAGTCTATGATTTACCCCTAACCTCAATGGTGGTAATGAGACAAAGACTTGGAAACATGGACTGCATTTCATGAAACTGTCTTACTGGTAGTCCGGGCATATATCTAGGGGTGAGTTTGATCACTGTATCCTAGTTACCCTGGTTCAACTAGTGATGTCACAAATCTACCATGGTTCAACCCACCGCTGGGCTAGGGTTAATCTACGGTAGTTCCAAGATGGCGACATGCACGTGTTTGTAGCAGGCATGCAGACGACTGGAAATCTACCAAAGAGGGTTTTATCACTGTGCTAACATGCACCGTTCATCTACCAGACCAAGGTGATCAAACTCCACCTAGGTTTACATAATTTCCTGCTGTAGTAATAGCATGGCTTACGCCTTGATTTATGCCCAGACTACTGTACAACCAACTTTTGTGAAACGCAGACATGGACTGTTGATTGTGGGTGAAACAATTCCATACTAATAGTAAACATGATTACTGTAGTGTTCCAACGAAAGTGTATTCTTGAATTATTATAGTGTTTCAATTGTTGCACAGAAAGTTATTTGAATTATTTTAGTGTTTCAATTGTTGCACAAAAAGTGGTTTGAATTATTGTAGTGTTTCAATTGTTGCACAGAAAGTAACTTTAATTATTGTAGTGTTTCAATTGTTGCACAGAAAACGATTTGAATTATTGTAGTGTTCCAATTGTTGCACAGAAATTGATCTCGGAGAGGATCATGCATGAGCTCCAGAGCTGGGACGAGGCGTTCCAGACGTCCATGTTTCCCAGGGATCCCACGGAACTGTCGTATTGGGTGGCACAGAACTTGCCTCTAGACGACAGCATGCGGCTCCACCTACTGGGACTCAACTCAGCCATTCAGAGGCTGCGATGTGAACTCAGCATCATACAGAAGGTATGTCAATTCATTCTATATGCGATGATGAAAAAGAAATTTTAAAGTAAAATGTTTTAGATAAATATAAGTATAAGAATAAATATAAGAAAAAAAAAGTTTACAAAAATATAAATTTTCATATTAATCCAGAAAGTATGTTGATCTCAGATACTGTGTAATTTGTTTGGTTGAATATGTAAGAATTATTAATGAATCATTGTTTATTTTATATTATAATTTGGTTGCACCTACCGGTAATTATATGAATGCAGATCATTTTTAATTTTCGTATTTTTTTAATAATTCAAACAGCTACAAATTATCATCTTTTTCCTGTTTGAATAATTACAGTATGTGTATCTTTTAGTTATTTACATAAATTATTATTATTTTTATTTGTTATGTATTTTATTTTTCTCGACCTGTCAGTGTACGGTACTGTGCTGCAAAGGCTGTGGTATGCAGATAACTCACAAGAACGAGGTGTTCAGCATGTCCGTGGAGGGGCCGCTCGGGGCGTACGTCAACCCAGGAGGTCACGTGCACGAGACGCTGACCGTCTACAAGATCCAGAACCTGTCTATGATTGGTCGGTCTTCCACGGAGCACAGCTGGTTTCCGGGGTGAGCTGGCAGGGATGTTTTCTGTTCCTTTCTTCATTGACTTTGAATAAACATTATTCCGAAAAATTATTTTTCGTGTCATTGGCCTGCAGACGGGCGTTAATTCTACCCCTGTTCTGTACAACTGTCTACCAGTAATAATATTTTCATGGACCGGAAGGTTCCAATGTTATGATAATAAGCAGGCATGGCAATATTCTGTGGATCCGCGGAAATCTAATTATTAATTTGCCCATGGAACGATTTATTTGCACTGGACGTGGCTTAGGGCCTGCAGCCTCAGACACCAAGCTTGTTTTCTGATAAAATCACAATCGTCAGTTATTATACCTGAATAAGGGAATAATCTGATTGTAAGCATAATGAAGACGATAATTTGGTTTGACTCTTCATATATGTTCAAAATACTAGAAGTATTGTTTGGTAAATTGGTGTAATTTGTAATTGTATTTTTTTAATGTTGTCATGAATGTGTGAAGATCAGGATTCATGCAGAGATGGCAACTCCAAAATTATTTACTCAATAATTTTTGTTGTAGTTTTAATTAATTATTTTTTTGGTTCGTTTTTATTTCAGTTATGCCTGGACAATCGTGCAGTGTAGACATTGTTCAAATCACATGGGCTGGAGGTTCACGGCCACAAAGAAAGGTCTTTCACCGCAAAAGTTCTGGGGTCTGTGTCGGGCGTCACTTATTCCTGGCATCCAGAACACAGATGACACAGAGGAAGAATGGATGCCGGTCATGTGATCTGTGTCATGTGACATTGCTGGGTGTTGCCTCCTTTCCGTATTAACTCTCTCCTTGCTGTAGACAACTGGAAATGACATAAAGAGCAGTGCCTAATCCAGCAGGGAGAGGGTTAAGGACTATTTGATTGGACAATGTGGAAAGGAAAAATGGATGCTGGTCATGTGATAAGTCATGTGACTTTGCTGAGATGTTGCTTCCATTTTGCAATACAGACATGTTGATGAGGTGACCATTTTGAAAGGAAATGTGGATGCTGGTCACTTGAACGACATTTCATGTGACAGTGACATTAAACTTTCAGCCTCTCCGTTCTGCCATGATAGAGAATATGAATAATAAAAGAAGAGGAAAATGGAAAATGAATGCCAGTCATGTGATCTATATCATGTGACAGTCATGTGATCTTTCTTTTTTTCATGGACACAATAGGGCTGCTCGATTACTCTGCCGGCGTACGCCGCTCTGCGTGCAAAATTAAGGGCATTTTCGATTTTGTTGTCGGAGCACGAGGATTTCTAAATAAAAAGCTGCAGATCGTTGTCGGAGTGTGTGGTAACGTCATGAATTTATCCGACAACGAGGATAATATAATCGAAAAAGCCCAAGTAGTCTAGCCGCCGGAAGTAACTCAAATGGCACCCGGCACACCTTGCCGGGCAAGCCAAGCACATGTACTTGAGTTACATCAACTGCGCATGCGTTGACTCGACACTAATGTCTCCATCTCAAACGCACCCATAGAGTTACCTATCTTGCTGATAAATAGACAGATAAAAGGGCTGCTCGATTTGTCTGAAAGCGGCTTTGAAGGTTTTGAGAGCATGTCACATGACGGCGAATGTGAAAATAAAGCAACTCGGCCTACTTTCCTCCAGCCAAACTGCACCGGTCACCAGATACCGGTGCTGGTGCCGCAAGGCGGTTAATTCGTTGCTCAACGTCGCAGTGGGAATCTTTCAACCATGCGCAATGCAACACACACAGGCCACACGCACACATAAGCCAACATTTGGACCAAGCCCTCCAATAACCGATCACTGACCTGCTTTCTCCGCTTGCTCTTCCTCAGAATAGCCGGGGGCGTCTTCAGCTTGTTAGCGACAGGGGAGGTAATCGGAATAAGGCCTCCCGGACTCTTTAGCTTGCCTAGAGAACGGCCGTCAAATCTCAGACCTGGCGAGATTGAAAATATCTCCATAACATAGATCAGCAACAAAACATCCTATTACTCAATTGTGAAATAAATATCGAAATAACCAGTGAGCGAGTTGTTGTTTTACATCGCAGCGGGAGTCTTTCACCCATACACGACGACGACGACACCAGAAGTGTATAACATAGGACAGGCTACTATTATCCACAATCCAAATATGTGTATCCTTCCCAGTCAATCACTGCACTTCTTATGCCAAGACTCCAATGAAACAAAATATAATTTTAATTCTTACCAGTCGATCCTTTCTTCTGAAGGCTGGTAAACTTGATAGGCGTCACCCCCGTCTTTGATCCGAGCCCGGTGATCAGATCGAGGGTAGAGAGTCCGCCAAATGTGCTTCCTTCGTTCATAGCATCAGCAATGGAGGCGAAGTTTCTGTAAATGATGGCAATGTTGTAATTGTCGCTGAACGTATAAATTAACAACCTTGTTGTTTAGGAAAAATAATATTTGTACATCACAAATTATGAAGAAGAAAAAAATTTTGCTTTCTCAATTAGGCACTGCTCTTTAGGGTATCTCCAGTCAACTCTAGCATGAAAAGTGTTAACTAATGACAATGCCAAGTCGCAATAAACAGGCAGCTTAACCCCTCCCTTAGCTAGCTTAATTATAATCACTCCTTAATTGTTATTTTTATTGTTTTACGTCACTGCAGGAATATTTCAGCCATATGTGACAATTCCAAAGGGAGAGAACTGCTTCTCTGGGAACATACTTGAGAGGCGTGGCAATGTTCTCGGTTGGCTGCAGCGAGATGATCTGCATGTTGTCAGTCGCTACGACCGGCTTCTTCATCCAGTCCCCAGCCGACGTCTGCATCATACCTGCGGACCACAACGAATAATCGGGAATTAATATTAACTTATTAATATCCGAACAGTAAAGCAGTATTCGAATATTCGAACATATTTGCATCAATGTTGCAATGCTTTTGAGACCCTCTTAATTTAATGTTACTAATTTTAATGTTACATAATGTTAGAAAATGTAGTAGTGGAAATTTAATGACTGTATTAACTAGAGCTGCAACGATTCACTCACGTATTCGGTGCACCGAATATAGACCATTGACGAATCGCATTCGTTATTCGTC
>JAUTBZ010133790.1:0-29892 GCA_032361785.1 Lepetodrilus galriftensis
GAAATTGATTATAACAATAACTCAATTATTTTTTTGGGGGACAAGTGACTGAATTTGCTGTGCTGGGTCACATATGTTTGCCTGTCTGTTTCTGTGTTTTCACTTTATGTGTCTATTTATGTGTGTTTCACTGTAAGCCTAACAAATGTGTTTTTAACTTTTGACATTTATACAGGATGTGAGTATAGGTGGGTGGGCATTCTTGTGTCACTGTTTCAATGTTAAAGGTGTGCAGCGGTTATCTCATCATCAACATAGTAGTAGATGAACTTGTCCTGCCCCCTGGTGGCAGTAGTTGTCCGAAGCATCGGTAGACGTCATCACTCAACTACAACATACCAATATGGAGTAGTCCGTCTACAAAAACAAACGACGGGTCAAATAATTTTCTCTGTCGTGCTTATTGTCGTCATATCAGAAACACGAGTGTTGATTTATCTCGGCACTTCCCACGGGTGTTGTCTCCGCTAAGCTGGACACGATTCCACGGACAGGAGACATGAATTCCGCTGCTATTCCGAGTCCCTCGTCTCGACCCGAGGTTATGATTAACGAGCCTCAGTGTTGCAGAAGCCGTTTACGCGGCTGCGTAAGGGAGGCGATTTCAAATATGATTCATGGCCGCCATCCGTCAAACATGGCAGGCGGTTGTGTCAGATCTCCGTCGCTGTTTTCCGCCATGTTGATCCTCCGATGTACGGAAGATTTATTCCCCCGATGTCGGATTTCCTTTTTAGGTCGGACAGCTCACCTGAAGATGGTAGCCATCTTGTGATTGTTGACATGAAAGCTGTCACCTGATTGGCTACATGAAAGAGAAAATGTGCATATATGATGTCTGGGAAATTGGAAGATATTATATGGTGTATCTAAGTTGAATGGTTTTACACTTTATTTTTAAGTTTTCAAAAGTGCTGGTGATTCTTTATAACATGCATTTTGCTATCGCATTTTTCCATCTTCCAATATTTCTTTCAACAAATGTCCATTTAGATTTCATAAATGAGAAGGACAAACAGACCATTATGATAGCCAATGTCACCTATTGACCTGTTCATACACATACACACTGACACAGCCCGAGTAGTAATAACACTGACAGGAAACTCAAATACAAGACTTGTCCAATGTCCATTTATTTCTGCATCCTCAATGAAAACTGTTTCACAAGTTGATGTACGCGACAACGGCCTCTATAGCATTGTGTGTTCGGACCTGACTTAAGTCAATTTACTTTACAGGGAGGATATGTGTGAAATATATCCTTTTAGGCCATGTTAAACATCAAACATAGGAAAAATTCTCATACATCGCCATACACCGGAGACAGATTCAGGTTTCAAATCAAAAGAAGAAGTCACGAATAATAACGAGAATAAGATGATAATATTACAACTAAATGCAATGTACACGAGAAAGATGGCGGCCGTGAATACCGAAGCGTATATACCAGAGCACAGACGCTTTTGTAAAAGCCAGCAGATGCCATATTTGGAGGGATCCGATTGATCAAAAGATCGCAAGCGAATCTAAATATTTGCGGCAAACATGCGTACCTGCACACGGTGGCGTGAGGCTAGCTTTCGTGATGGATCGCGCACAGCTACATATTATCATAAAAGCTATCACAGACTTTGGAGACTTTGTTTGCAGTTTTCTGCACTTCGAGGGCGATATGGGGGTGATTTTAGGTTCAATTGTCTTTTCATCAGCCAGGTAGCCATTCCGACACGCAAAGTTAGACAAACAATCCCAGGTTGACGTGACCGTTTGGCGTACACAAGATTTTGGGCATGCGCCTCGCTGCTACAACCGCGGGTCTTAGAACAAAGCGGCCATTTGTAAAATGTCTTCGGCAATGAAAATTGAATAATACTGAATATTGAACCAGACTAAGAGTGACATGGATGTTTGTGCTGCTTTGTAGTTGAGAGGGTATCGCTCGACAAGTCAAACATGACTCCCGGCTGATTGTGTTGGGATGTATTGGTGACGATTTTCGCCGCGTTTGGCACAGGTAGACGTTAAATAGTCCCGCTGCAGTCGAAATGTTCTCAACAATATTTCTCTCCCCTCGAAGATTTTTAGAGAATTTCTAAAATTGGTGTCCTTTGTTTTTTTACACTTCTTTATGAGAAAAGTATGTATGAGAGAGATTTTCCCATGTGTTACGTCGATAAAATGGCAGCCATATCAACAGGTCACGTTGAAGACTGAGAAGATTATGACATATCTTTGTTGCTGTGTTAGAAGTTACAAGAGTGTGATAAAAGTTAGATGGCATATCTTTACCTGTCTCTGTGTGATAAATATAGGGTAATTACTGGACACTTAAAATATGCTGTTCTCTTATATGCAAAATTCTTCGTACTCTCTAGTCGATTTTCGCCGTGTTTGGCACAGGTAGACATTAAATAGTCCCGCTGCAGTCGAAATGGGTGAAATTGTCCCGCAGCGACATAAAAAATCATATCAATCAAGCATTCTGTTAGTAAATGCAATGCACGAGTTTAATGGGCTCTTTCAAGTCATTCATGCTTCAGTGTACATCCATAAACTAACAGTATATTTTTAGATATGATGGAATATTATATTATGCGGTACTGTTATATACTGGTATTTGCAATACCATTATTCAACATGTTTAAAGAAAGAAATGCCTATGATAGTCATAAATGTTAAACATATTTTTAAAAATTCTATTAAAGTTAATGTATCCTTACTCCATACTCCATATTCACTCACTCCTTACATGCCTGCGATAGTCATAAATGTTAAAGCTTATTTTCTCTATTTATTAAAGTTAATGTATCCTTACTTTTTACTTGTTTGTTTTTCATGGTTATATTTTCATGGTTATATTAGGACTATTTGCAGTTCTATTACAGGTTATATTAGATGTTGTTTTTGTCCTAAATTAATATGTCAATACTCATCAGTCGTTTGATTTATCGTAAAACCGTGAACAGCACTCTTGCGTGTGTTTTATGAACTTTTTGAAGATGTAACGGTTAATTTTGGATTTGGACGTTTGCGTGCAGGTTTCAATGCGCTTTGACTTCACAGAAGAGCTCTGGTGTGTGAGTCATTGTTTCTCTCGACTCGCTAAGTGGCGTAGAGTTGGGGCCCCTCACGTAATAGTTGACCAGCGTAACCCGCTCCGAAGATCACAAATTACCACGTCGCTGTCACTTTCCGAACACAGGTGTCAAAAGCTATTATTGCTTCAGTTTCTTTAGGACATAGGAGAAACACTCATTTTTTACTAGGTCTGTAAATAAACAATAGTTTTTACTAGGTCAGTAAATATTGTGAACATACTAGGTATGTTAAGGGGCATTGCATGTTTTTGGTCTATGTCAGTGTAACCTGTCATTTTAACTCTATCTATTTGTACTTTTAATGTTTTATTTTGGAGGCTGATTTTTCTGGTTATTTGAAGCAAAGACACATTTAACTCTTTCCATACTGGAGGCAACCAGATATGCCATAAAGAGCTGTGTTTGTACATAATTCAGCAGGGAGAGGGTTAAACTGTGTTATTTGTTATACAAAAATATGACTGTTGTAAACAGGTAAAAAGTTAAGTATTTCATTTTCTGTGTGGAATCATTTCAAGTGTTAATGCTTAAAATTTGTTAGTTATTTGGGGTAAGAATCTGCTTCACCATCACGACTTGTACATTTTGTGCACATTGTATTTCCGTAATCAGATTAGGATAGGATGATGCACTTGATGAACTTCATTTGATGTAGACATTACATATTTATCTATGAAATACATATTAATGTTCTATAGAACATCTGCCACCTACGTAATAATAACTTCCATTTTATTCTCTAATGACAATATTTTTTTTACTACTCTTTGAAATTCATGGTATGGATTTGCAAAGGTATAAAATATATTTCCAGCGGATATGCGTCATTTGAAATGAACAAATGAGCTGTGTGAACGATTAATTTTCTGTTTGAAGATGTTTGAATACAAGACAAAATATGTGAACCATTTCCTACATGACAGTGCATCTAAGTTGCATAAGAATGTCAAGCATTTTCTCTTTGTAGCGTTACGACTGAATATTTAAGCGGTGCATTATATATATATCAGACAACGCCAGCCAGATATCATAAAAATTGTCAATATTGCTCCTTTACTGCTATATAATAGTGTTCATGGCCACCCCTCTTTCACCCCCTCCATTCAACTGGCCCACTAAACAGGCTCATTCAACGTCGGCTCGGACTGATTTGACGCAGACTCGCTGGTCTACACGTCCCGGGATACGAGCGGATCCACAGAAATATGTATCGAACGTGTTGCGTTATTATCATGCAGGTAATTCGCGGCAGGGACGACCCTTCGCAGGTGAATTGTAATGGGCCCGGGTGGAAACGACGACAATGGACTCAGACACGGAGGAAGTGGCGGTCGTTGTCGGCAATGCTCGGAGTTTTAAAAGACCTCGACGCACAATCGCCCCTGGGTGTAGAACGCTGAGCTTCGAGGCTAATAGTCGTGTATCTCGTTAAGGTGTGCGGCCACCTCCCTGGTCAGTTTTCTCGGACAGGTGTGATGACCATTATGAGACTAATCAAGGACGGCTATTGTTGGAGCGGGTCCATTTCCTTATTGCCTATTGTGCTGCCGGTTTCCGCTAATGTGGGAAATCAACTTGACGCCGTTTGTGAGAAACTTTGTAATGGAGTATAATGGTTGTTAAAGCAATTTGAACATTTGAACGCATTAATAAATAAAGAAGTGAAGGTATAATTGATGTTACTAAGTTACACCTGTGGAAATATGATACGACAGGAAATCCAAAATATATTGCCACAAACTGGTCTTTTCTTTGTCGTCTGTCATGTAATTTTAGTTATATTGGATTAAATTGGATATATATTTGAGTGAAAAAATTCAATTCAATTAATTTAATTTGAATTTTGTTAGATATTAAGTTTCAATATCTAACAAAGTTCAAATTAAATTACATGTCCACACAAGTACCAAATATTCCTAATGGGGTGATTATTTTTTTTTGTTTATCCATATTTATTAGTATGAGATATTAATTAATCAAACTAATTACAGCTCTGTGAGTATAGTATAGAACGTAGAATGGAATAAATGTGTTCTGTGTTACTGTGTATATCAATAGTAGTCTTTGATTTTAGTCCATTACACCATTTGTTGGTAATAAATTACTCAGGAAAAATCCCTAGCCAAGTAGGATTTGGCTTTAGACATTTGATAAATGACCTAACATATCATGAATATTTCAGTGTATAGTACCTTAGATTGACAGTCAGCTCGTTGTATCCCTACCTGGCTTCCCCCTCATTATAACGCTTAATGATCAATGCAAAAGTTACACAGCAAATATTATTATATTAGAAGCAAATTTTCCTGCATAAAAGGATTACAAATATCGATTTTAATATCAGCCATGTTAATAGTGTATTATACTGAGGGCGTTATAACGAGGAACCTGGGTATATACTTTGCAGTTGGAATTGTAATCAAAGGATTTCAGGCACGTAAAACTAATTTCCTCATCAATCTCAATCGATCAATGGATGGCTGACATCGGTGTCATATTGCGAATGATACAGCTAATTGTGGTGCAACATGTCATCAGCTGAGTATGTGTGTGTGGCATCTGAAGCATGGACTCAATGTCTTTGTGGAAATAATATCTTCCTCAGGGTTAATTGGAGTTATTTATGAGTTATTATTAACTTTCATGTACAACAGGGCTCTACATTAACTGTTTGAGGCACCTCTGTCCGTCTCTCCTATTGGACATGAAACTACTTGCCCTAGAGGATTAAATAGGTGCCGGCGACCGACAATTTTGTCCGTCTATTTCCCTAATACTTTCAATATTGCTGATACAACTTTGTAGATGAAAATATGATGCATGTAGACCTTTTGCCTCTTACGTTTTCTACTCTGACACACACTTCAGATTTTACTGAAACCACTGATTAAAGGGCTTGTTAATTTTGGCTATTTCACTTGTCCTGTGGATAATACCTGTCTCGGGCAGGTGGATAATCCTTACTGTTGAACCCTGCTAAAATACATTTTCGGAAAAATACAAATAGATTAATTGTTTTAATATATTTGAGAATATTTTGTAACAATTTTTGTTGAATTCTTATCACACGTGATGTTCAGTTTATGTCATGTTTTTACCGATTGTAATTTTAAATATGTTTTGGGCTAATATGGCAAAGACTGTTCGAGGATTTCTGAAATAGATGTTGTTTCTCGTCACCCAGTGCTAATAAACAAATTTTATCAATTTTCTTGAGGTTATCAAACAAATTTCTCGACTCTACAAATTTATTCGGAGCCCATGACCCTAGTTTAGACAAGACTTGTATGGATTTCTCCCAAAAGGCATATTCCTTCCAATCCGTGTTGTGACAGAATAGACAACCGCTTTGCTGTTTCAATATTTAATTGAAATAACATTGAGAAAAATCATATTTATTTTCGTATATTTTTTCACCCCATTGAGTGCTTTGTCCTGCTAATGTTGATTGAGCCTTCTTCCCTCCCTTTGTCTCTCTCTGTCTCTCTCCCTCTCTCTTCTCTCTCTTTCTCTCTCTCCCACTTTCTGCCCCTTTTCTTTCTCACTCTCTCTGTTCTTGTGAAACCACTCAGTGTATCAGCATTCATTTGAAATATTGTAAGGAAAGTAGTATTTCAAAAGCATTTCAATAGATGGAAGATCAAGTCACGAACAAACTCTATTTCTCATGTCTATCATTGCTTACCTAGGACAGATTGTGATATAAAAAAGTCATAACTTTTATGGATTTTTTTTATCAAAATATCTCGTCTTGAGTCTTCAGTATCGATTCATGTAAGCACAATGCAATTTTCGTTCTGTTGAATCGTCACGTTTGTTATTTTACGATCTATTAACGGAAACCTGTCACAACTCCCGTGCCCTAATCCCATTCCTCCGCGATGGCCGTCGTAAAAATATGACAAGACTATTGGCCATGTCCTACTGCGGGACATTATTGTAAATTACATGCTCCAACTTCTTGAATAAAATAGCTCAGTCGGACCCATATTGTTCGCGTAGTCGAATTGAATACTCAGTATTGTTTGAGGTCGTATTATCCGCACCTAGGTTGAAGTTCCTGGGTCTGCCACCAGGGGGCGTTTGGCTACGCAGCGGCTTTTTTATTCGAGCTCCCCAGGAGCTGTTATTAAAGATACCTCGAAGTCAAATTGAAGCAAATTCGACTTGGGAATATTATTCAAACATGAGGCCACCGTAGCAGATGGGAGACCAGTTTGCATGTTCGGCTCTTATTGCGGCTGGAATACTTTTTGTTTCGGTAGTGTTCCCTGCTGGGAGGTTTGAAATACTTGAATATACAGAGTTCAGCTGGCTATTGTTTTCTGATGACCCTCTGGACTGGGCAGAAACCATCGGGTTGAACCCGCACGGAACAGGTGGGCTGTACGATCCCGAAATTAGAAACCGCTCGGGCGAAATGGCCTTCAATTCTCGGCTGGCAGACTCTTCAATTGCCTTGGGTACTTGATGCTACAGTGAACTGCCCCTAATGAACTACTGGATGAGGCAGGCTCAGCGAGTTACGCTGTCGAAAGTTGCAGACGTGGGATTAACCGTGTCACGTGAATCAAACGCTACTTTCCTAGAAGCTGAATTCGCTGTGTGTGACACCTCCTAGGTTTTGTTTTCACAGGAACTCAATATGAGATTGCAAGGAATCAATGGTGATCACTGCGAAGGTCTGATTCGGCCTGTAATAATCAGTCGGAAGCTAAATAGTATGTCCTGAGGCATTGTTTAAAGCGACACGCAGACGTTTAGCCGAGTGTGAAGAAAACAAATCCCGACCACCAAATGACAAGTCTTTCTTTAATCTTGTCGTCTGTCAAACTATCTCGACTTCACCCTTCACATTTTCATACCAGTCTTTTGATTTTACAATAATTACAGACCGCACTACAGCAATTAGATTAAAACCAATGACAATGCATCTTGTATGACATTTTCCTGACAACTGATAATCAGCAAATATGAATTTGTCCGTTTGACCAAACTCGTCACGAATTTTGACAGGGTAACAGTTCACATTCAGTGCAAGGACTAAAATCTTGATCTAGTAATTATCATTTCTAGCCGCTCATGGTGGTCATATTCCCATGACCAAGAGAAACGGTAGCCGTCTTTTGTTAGAGTGTTTCATATTCTGTAATTATGAGCTTTAGCGCTGAACTGAACAATCAGGGTGGCTGAGATAAGCAGTGAAAGAATGCGCTACAATGAAAGTCGCCAAAGCCGACAATTACCTCGCACGACATACCACCTTGTAATGTATACCTATAGCGTTTCATACCTACAGAGAGTACCTGGAGAGAAGTAATGTATTTTAAATCAATTAATGCTTTTCGCTATCTTCAATTTGTTCTACGATGGGATTTCTCAGCTGGATATTTCTCGTGTTATTTTGTCGGTGTTCAGTGCCAGTCTCGTTTTACATTCATGGAATGAAAATTAGTTGTCAGGGCATCAGTATAACTTCTGTGTTGCACCAGGAATGACTGTCACTTCATCAAGATGAGGATGCTTCTGAAATCAGAATTAGGTGTCAGGCAGGGATGTTATGTAGCCGCCTGTCTTTTTTCCCCCTTTTTTTCTTTTTTCTTTTCTGGAATCAAAATTAGTTGTCACAGAATTATTATAAAGGCAATATGGCAGCTTCTATCGCTGCGAGATATATTAATTCTGTCAGCGATCGGTGGCCAGTGGCAAATTTGGCTGGGCTGGGATGTGGTGGCGTTTTTTGAGTCATCGCAGCTGATTGTTAGAGATGCGACGTGATATCTGCTTAGTGATTGGCTGATTAGGAAGCGAGGAGCAGTTGGGAGGTCGATCCAGGGGTGGAATTAATTTGTGAGCCTTTTTGCCGAAACTGAGAATGATATTTAGTTTTCGGTATGCAATTAAGCAAGATATGATCCCCTGTTCAAAAGCTTCAGGCTATTTAATAACTTTATGATATTCAATGCTTCATCGATTTTTGGACGGAATGCGTTCTTTAATGTTCACACCATTTTTTAATATTCCTGAAGATAGGTTTTGGTTATTGAAATTGAGTCTATGTATGATTAAAATAATATATTTACAAATATAAAATATTTTGGTGATTTGTGATTGGTTTAAACTTTATCATATCTCATTACCAACTTTTTTCTTTTAACCTTATTTCTACTGAAGGCAACAAAACTTGCCCTATTTAACTGGTTTTTATTTTTAGTCAAGTGATATTGCGATAAATGCATATTAATCCATAATGGGTTGGTCATTGTTAGTACTTTGCATGGCCGCCTATTGAGAACCGACCATTGACTGTTCCTTCCAGACCACTAACAGGGACCAGCCACTGTTGCCATTGACAAGCCTATTGCCTGCAGATCCCTAATGGGGCCCCTGATCCTTATATAGATCTATGTTTTGTCTCGTCAATCTTGCCGGTGTTAAAGGTAGCACCCTGTCGGAAGTCAGCCACCAGTCACCGACTCTTTAGACACAGAAGATGGATGGCCACCCTTTCAAAGTGAAACATTGCTGCATTAGCATTAGGTAAACATGAAGGTCAAAGTTTACGAGAACAATAGTTTTGAAGGTGTGAAAGGCACACAACGTAATGCAAGTTTCAATTGCCACGGTCCACGACCAACTGATCTTCAAGGTCGAGATGAGCCATCAATCTGAGGTGTTTAGAGAATGCACGCAATTTCGGAATGGAGGATTGTTCACTAAAATGAAGTCAAATGACCAAGGAACGTTTATTAATCTTCTTTGAAAGAAATGGCATCGGGCCCGAATCAATAGGGATTACCTCCCCTTGACCCGGCAAGGCCCAGGTAAATACGAGCAGACGTCAACACGTGGCAGAATCTCAAGACGAAGAATGGACAATAGGATATTGAAGTAGCTGTCTCCTGGTTGGTCCATTGTCCAGATGCATGTTTCCTGACAACTGATTTAGACAATGGGCTTAATGTTTCCTGACAACTAGTTTATAACAATGGTCTTCGTTGGTAATATTAATAATTTTCATATTTTAGTGGTAGATATTGTTCATAATTTGTTACTTGACGAGTGATGGATGATGGCTTAATTAGGTTTTTGGTGTTATGAGGGTGTAATAATCATGACATTTCAGTGTAATAAACCTAACCACGATTACAATCCTATTTCTGATCCATGACCTTTGAATGGCGAAGAATCAAAGAAAAAAAATAATAATAAGGTGCAAACAATTTGGCGTTAATTTCTTTGAAAATGTCAGCATTTTGCCCAAGGGGAGGTGATATTCCCGGCTATCCGATTGTTTAACCCAGCATATGGTCCCAGTCGGGAACAAAACAAGATTGCTTTATGTCCTTTGAGGTCTGCAACTGCCCATCAGAAGTTCCCTAAAACAGGTGACACAGCTTAGACACTGGTCATTGGCTGGCATTGTCCATTGTCCATCAATCGGCCATTTGGTCACTAGTGTTTTGTAAGGTGTACCCCAGGGCACTTCTCTGGCCCCCTTTCTTTTCATGCTAATGTCCGATTTTAAGGGTTATCATTTCCGACGTCCATCTGGCTTAATGACAGATCATGAAAGGGATCTGTTTTAATTCTCACGATATTTGTTTGTGAATCGAACCGACTTCTGTCTCGTGCCGTTTTAATACATCCTATTGACTTGCATAATTAATTACGACATGGAGGTTCTTGTATTTAAATGTTATGAAATATTATTATATTTTCTCACATCTGTTTTATTTAAATGGATCAGGGTTTTAACTGATATACATCATGTTTTAGTTATAAAGGGCTGGTGTGTTTTGTATCCATGTCTAGAACACACCCTAGAGACACTTTATTGTTATACCTGAGCTATGATGTTGATAAGAAATGACAGGCGACACTTCACCAAATGGATATAAACTGGCCCATAAAATTTCAAAAAATTGTTCTCTTGTGAATATGTCTGGATTGTATTGGTTGTGGCTTTTATCGAAACCATTGTAGGAGCGTTGTAAGATAATCTGACTTAATGGGGAGCATATTTAGGAAATGTGTTACTTTACTATGCAAAGGAATACAAAGAGTGTCTTCTTTATTTATAAGTTAAGGATCTTCTATGCTAATAAAAATGCCACTAGTGCCACTGGCATAACCCTAGGCTATTATAGAAGGGTATTTGGGGGCTTTGTGGTTTGGGAGGTGTGTCAGGGTTTGGGAGAAGGGGAGTAAGAAGGGGGTGGTACTAATTATGGTAACAATGGCGTATAAAAACATGGAGGTTAAGTTCAATGATAGCACTGTTTGATGTCACCTTTGATGTCAACAGCATTTTGACATTCCGAGAAATTAAATTATTCATGTTGGGTTTTTTTTCTTATGAAAAAAAACTTGCACATTAATTATTCTGTTACGAGCAAAGAAATCTTTCTGGATTCAATGCGGCATTTCCGCATAGCGCGATTACTTTTGTCATTTGGAATGCCGGTACTAATGCCTTTGAAGACGATTGCTCTTTGAGTTTGTACGAAGGACTTTTCTTTGATTCGCTGAATCTAGCCCCGCGAGAGAATACAGGAGACTTCGTGAAAGAAATGAAAAAAGAAAAAACTTGGATCCATGAAATTTTAGCATTGTTGATTCTTCACGGAATCCATTTGAGAGAACGTCTGGTATTATTCCAATATGTGACTTGTTGCTAATGACGACCACATCTAAAAGCCCAGAGGTTATGACACGTTTTTTTTAGTTCTATTTCAAAAGTTCATCCTCAATGCAGTTTTTATACTCAAATCCCAATGCAAAATTGAGATGAGCATGAAAAGGTGTTTATTAACCTCGGGGCCAGGTTTCTTAAAAAATAATTAAAAAATAATTAAAAATAATATAATGTTTGAATGTCACTTTTCTTTAGGTTTTTCTAAATATTTATTTGATAAAATTTGCTAAGAAAAAATAAAAGGTTTTGTAATTAGTTCCATATATATATATATATGTATGTGCGTAAAGAGATCTCAGATTATTGAATAAATGCAACATCGCCCAGAGCCAAAATGATATTTATATCAAATTTGTCGACACAGTGTCAGTGCCATGTCACACTGCAGTTCAAGCTGGGACATTTGCATGGTAACGTGCAGAAACGGCTGAACCATGTGTTGCCATGGATTATGCTGATGGCCGGTTATCCACACGCTATTACACCCAAACATGTCCACTTGACAATACCAGCAAACTAATTCACATCCATTGACGGGACAATATTAGTTTCTCCCTGGGAAAATCGTTACCGATTGACGACTTCCTCGAATATTTCCAGACGTGAGATGAAATGTTCTCGGGAACATGCGTATTATTGGTAATATACACCACGGTTTGTAAACACTCGATTCGGATTTTGATAAAGGAATTCCAGACTCAATAAGTGTGATGTTCTATATTGATAATAATTTGGCAAGGATTGGATGGAGCTTTTCGTACCATTTTGAGATTGGAAATACCAAAACGTGCGTTCATAATTCAAATTGAGTGCTTGGTAATTTTGTAAGGAACCGTTCTGGAAAAGTATCAGATTCGTATGCATGGTGTATAGTCATCAGCCTCGATTCATTACCAGGTCAATTGTGGATTTTTCCGGAACGCCTAGTTTTCACGGTTTGCTAAACCATTATATAACATTTTCCGTCGGATCACTGGAACAGTGTTAAACCCCAATTCCCACTCACCTTCCCCACAATCATACCTATCATAGCTATGATGTTTACAAGTCTTATATAAAACCTAATTTTACAGTACCAAAAAAATATATATGCCTTTTAATGAAGTCACGAGGAAAGCTGCTTTAATGTTGTGAGGAAAACGGTTTAAAAACTATTATAGCCAATCACAGGGATGCCTGACCTTTTCTCCCCGGATTTGTTAGTGCTGGTTTATATCTATTTGAACGGAGTTTGTATTGACAGTACGCTAAGTACTGGCACTCGAGCATGAGCCGCTCTCTCTATCTTCCAGTCCGCTTAACCCCGTCCTCCTAACCTGCATCTCTTCCCAACTACTAGCCACCGTAATCAGGATAGCGAAGGTTAATGGGGAAAGTAGCTTGCAGTAAAAGCCACGGAGCACTTTCGAAGACTCGTACATGTTCTTATCTTGTTTTACGAGAGTATAAGCGTTTGATTAATTACTTAATGAATTTATGCTTCGAAATAAGTGTAGTTTGTGATTATTCCTAGAGTGGTCTATAATTAACGAGGATTTTTCAGTGTTCATATGCAGGGTTTGGTGTTTGGGATTATTTGTTATACATAGACACTGACATATGGGGGATACTGTAGTACATGTGGTGCTTAATATGTAGTCTGTGGTCTGACCTGAGACTGGTGACTGTCTATTCATAGAAGTATATGATAGCTAGACTAAAACTGGGCTTATACATCTGATCCAACTGTTGACTACATGTACATATAATATGATAATTACTGTCTTTTCATAGATATAATTTGTGTAGCAAAATTATTGGATGTCATTTTAATTTGAAGATTTGAAGTTCAATGGTTATAGCCTTAAAGGAATATCATTGTATTGTGAGTTATCCATATCATTATTAAGAATTTGATACAGTACATTTAATTAATTGTACTTTAAAAGTTTTAAGTGTTATTGTTAAATGTCACAAATAAAGATCATTCTTATTATAATAAATAAAATATATAGGGGTAATATCTGTTATACAACATAGAAAAATATGGTTTATAAGTTATATATTGAAAATGGCAATATTAAATACATTTGTAAATGAAATTGAAAAATGGCGATATCTATCATTATATTGAAAAGTTATCTAGTTGTTGAAGAGAACAATATCTACATTAGTTGTTGAAGAGAACAATATTGAATACTATTGTCCGTTGCTATTCATGGTAGCGCTGCTGGTGTTCTACTGAAGGTGCTCAGTTCCACGATCATGGCAAAGGTCTGTATTCCGACAAACTCGAGTTAGCCTCCTAGTAATGGATGGCGGTGTATGGTCGACATAACTCCCGTCTTCACATGGGGTCTACATCGGCCATGTGGTATCCCCATGTATTCCCCCGTCAGTTACCGTGGATTATACTGTGGGTTACACGCCTGTTATGAGCTATATCTAACCCTCCCCCAACGGGACTATTTTTTTCTCTTCTCTCTTTCTGTCTACAAGCTTCACACATTCTCAGCTTGTCAAATGCGAAATAAATTTTGGCATTTTAAAAATATCCAAGTCGGCAATGAGAGAAACATTGAAATTCTTCGTTGGGGTTGTTAGAAGTTTGTTGTCGTTTCCATCCGGTTGCTTTTAGAATGGTCAGGTTTTTTAGGTCTGGAGATTGATGTTTGGTTCTCAGGGAAATAGTTTTCCTTAACCTTCTCCATGCTGGAGTCAACCAGAGATGCCCTACAGAGCACTGTCTGTGCCTAATCCAGCAGGGAGACGGTTAATGATATTGGCTGATTTATGCCAATAAATGAATTTACTAATTGACTGCTTTATATATGGCATTTCTGATCGTCTCCAGCGGGGTTAACGATTAACTACCAAGTGCCTCCGACAGTGAGAAGGTTAAAGGAGGGGTCCTATGGCATTACTAATTCAATGGATTGTAAATTAACTATGGAACTAATGGAGATGGTGGACATGTGTTCACTTCTCTAGGGCACCTCCAAGTGCCACTGACAGTGAAAATGTTAAAGGAAGTCCTATTGGCATTGTTATTTCAATGGATTGTAAATTAATTATGGAACCGGAGAGGATGGTTCCATTTTGTTAGACAAAATCATTTCTCTAGGGCATCTCTGAGTGCCTCTGACAGTGAGAAGGTTAAAGAGGCCCTATTGGCATTGCTAATCCGGTGGATTGTTTGTTCTTGGACATAATCTAATTTGTACAATCCTGTGGGATTAGAGATTAGTTCTGGCAATTGCCTGGCCGAGAATTCACGTGTCGGCCATATTGAAGTCCAGCAGACGGTAGCCATGTTTGCTCAACTACTTATCCTGCCTTGTGGCGAAGATATTGAGCAGTGGCTGTTGACAGATATACTGGCGATACTGTACACACAATCGGCGTAGAATTACAATGTCGCACCTTTGATTGGTCAGATACTTGACCACCGGGCAGTCTTGGGATAACTCCCTGCAGATGTTACGACATTTTATCACATTATTATCTCCCCCTATCTGGGCCTAATGTGTGTTAAAGCTCTCGTGGAACGAATTAGTAAAACATGTAAGCAATTAAGGCGTCTGGTGGGACAGACTTTGTTTTGTCTGGATGGTGTGGACCAGGACAGACTGACCGGTGGTCATTGCTTGTTTAAAGGCACGATCCCCATCAAAATGGTGGTCATTGCTTACTTAAAGGCCCCATCTCAATCGAAATGTGTGTCGGTACTTTCACCCCTGTGGAACACCTACCATAGTCTGCATTGAAATCTATCCTCGAATATTTATCTTTCCTTTAAGAAAATATTACTCCCGTGTTGTTAACATAAAATTCGGTATTTTTAAAAACATTCTCTCGGCTCTGGTTGTGTTTGAAATTTTCTCGGAGGTATTGTCGGCCAGGGTGCTGTTATCTCGAAAAGGAGGACGTTTAAACAAGTTAGATCTCGGAATGCGCGATGGATGGTCGTGTACGAGAGAGAAACACCACATGATTGTTTGCTGAGATCTGGATAGCAGTAAAGATTCTGCGAAGGGGGATTAGGGATGCCATTGCAAAGAAAACAGGGACCGATGATGGCTGATTTCAGCGCCGCCTGGTGTTTGATGTGCAACTCGATCGGTGTGATACGAGACAAGAGATGATCATTGATGAACTATGTTGTTTTTAACCCATTTTTCCTTTTTTTCCATGATATTGTAATAAAAGTTCTCAAGACTATGTCTATCTGTATAAAAATAAATGAAATGATAAAATTAATTAAATGATAATTAAACAAGTTAACTGACAATGGTGGAAATAAAATTAACATTGAGGAGCCAAGCTGTTGTGATTGAAAAGTGGAATGAAAAAAGTGAACAAAAATAATTGAATGGGGAAAGAAAGAAGAAAAAGAATGAATGAAAGAAAATATAAATCTAGCTATTTTAGAATTATGATACTGTAAGCAATATTTTAACTTTAAAAAGTTATAATATAAATTTATTTTGGAAATAACGTTCATGGTAGTGAATCACGTTCTTAGTATTGAAGCTCAAAAATATGTGACCAAAATACAGGATTTATTACATTTGCGGGCTAAAAACTTGACTCGACCCGTGCGGCTATTAATTGATTCTTCATGTCTTAGTCAGAGAAGGGTGTCAAGTTATATAAGCCATTACCATAAACGTAGTTATGCTGATAAAAAAAAACAAGCCAGCTAACTTAACCTCATATTCAAGTTCAGGATTGATTCAAGTTGAAAATTTTGCGAAGAATATAATATTATAGTTTAGCATGTCTGCCAAGAAAACTCATTTATATCTGGAAAGATTTATTGGAATTTTTTGAATTCCCATTACAAAACTTGTATCCATTCTTTATATTTCTTTCACAGAAATTCTTTTTAAAATATCTATTTATCATTTTAGGTATTTATTTTCTTTCTTCATAATTGCAATTGTGAAAAGAAATATTGTTAGTTTGGTCATGATAAATCTATGCCATGATGTAATTTTATGAAAATATTATTCACAATGTTTAGGAAAATAAATGAGCAATGTCGAGTTTCTTTGGAGAGAAATATTTCATTCAATATTAATATAAATAATTCATGTTTCTGCCACCTATGGAACACTTAAGCAAGCTAATATGCAGTCTGAATTCATCCACGGTTGTATTTGTTATGTTTGTATGTAATCTCTTCATTCTAATAACATGAGTCAGTATAGAATCCCACCAGGGACATTGAATCAGTTTATGTTCAATCAAGCAAAACTCTCATTTTTTCTATGTTTATTTACATATCTTGCCACAGAAACAGAGACAAAAGAGGTCTAGAAATGTGTAAGCAATGGGTAATAAAACATTGTTACTTCAATAAGTTATAGTAACAGAATTGGGGACTTTATTAAGCAGAGGAACGAAAATGTTTGTAACATTGAATCCCACATTGCATCATTTGAATGGTTGTATAACATTACAGTTCAGTAGGGAGTAGATTTGATGACCCAGTCTCTAGTAAAGTAGGCTTTGATGACCCAGTCTCTAGTAAAGTAGGTTTTTATTACCCAGTCCCGAGATTATTAGTACGATTTCATGCTCAGCTCAAAGTTTTGTTCACAAATCCCCATATAAAATTGGAGCTTGAGCATGAAATCGTACTCAAAAGGTTTAGTAATCTCGGGGCCAGGTATCAAGTAAATGCAGACTGTATGTAACATTGTGTCTTGTAGAAAATTACGACTTTGCAGAATAATAATTTACTCTTGTTAACATTGGCAAGGATCAATACTGTAATCATTATAAATCTGGAAGTTGGGATGAGACAAGGTTCTACGCTCAGTCATGTTGTATTCCATTCATGGGTAGTAATTTATATACAGGGGGTCATGTAACTGCTGTACCATGTAATAATGGTAATGGTATTTTATGAGAGTAAGACCCTATGAAAGCATGGGTGAGGTAGGTTAGATAGGTCAGTGTAGTGTATCGACAACCTCAGAGAATGGGATTTTCTCCACAGTAAAGTACAGTTGTATGAGAAATTGGTGAAATGTTTGTATTATTTATACAGTACAGTTATCAAGCTTGGTTCTCATATGCCAGCCACAGTACAGATGCTTGAAAGCTCCATTTGGGCTTTACTTTGATGACTATACCAGTATCACAGGGTTAAAATTACGCTTATTTTCTTTCACATATGTAGTGTACAACCATCATAACATCAACGGTTAATGTAGAAATATAAACTGTTATACTAGTATTAGACTATAACTTGTTGGACCATCCAGCTTCAACATTTTAAACCTTGTTTTCTGTGATCATACACCTCTTAAGGAACCGTGCATTACTAGAATTAGTTTTCCCCACATCAACGTGCCACAGTCTTCGGTCATTAGTAAATTGTTTCTCCAGAACGCCAACATGGACACAGGACTAATACTGTAGTCTAGGAACCCCAATCTCGGCCTAATCCACTAATTTAATTCCTGATTAATACATACTGAATTATTTTCATTAATCGCGTTGGAAATTCCTCGGTAGCCATCGATGAGCTGAGCCTCACAAAGAAACCGGATTTATTTCGCGATCCGTTCGTCTATGTTATCATCCCAGCGACCATGTCTATGTTATTAGTCTGTCTGCACCGCTGCGCACTTACTTAGTCTAAATGCTCAGCGTTATTACATTCTCCTTAAAGGCGAAATAAACTACTGATATCCCAGAATTCCCAGCGACATGTTGAGTCCACGACGGAGAGTAATCCTGATTGGCCGAGATGTCATGCAGATATTTCTCAATCAAATGTTGCTTAAATCGTGAAACTACCCTGTTTGTGTTCCTACACGTGACGGTAATTGGGGACGCCATTATAAAGTTCACGTTGGCCACTGTACGGATTATAACGAGACAATAATAAGGACTTTGTGCGGCTCATATTTAATACCTCTCCTAATGGGCATCAAAATTAATATTAATAGACATTGGAAATAATTAAATTTTGATATGGCATGATTTATGCATGCTATTTGACCTAATGCCATATCAATATTGTTCGGCTGCCACAGGCTATTTCATGGCACGGCTCCGAGAAATATGTTATTCCAGTAAACGAGCGGCGTTATGAAAGGGGATTAGTATGAATTGGATTGGTTGGAAGTCGATAGTTCAGTGGTTGAATTGTGAGAAGGGATTTTTATTAGAAAATGTGTATCATCATCCGTATGAAATTAGATAGGAGTTTTAGGAAGGATACAAATTGGATAGTTTGTTAGTAAGATAACGAAAAGGGAAAAAATGAAAATTATATTGAAACAGAGGATATAGTGCGAAACTGATAAACCATTAGAGTAGAAGATACAAATTTCACATTTATTTCAGAGAGCGTACATTTTAGTGATTGAAGCAAGACGTCAAACTTTTGAGTTGTAATTTGAATAATGGTAGCTTAATCATAAATGTATACAATATAAAACTCCATCGATCCTCATGAGCAGTAAGTGTTTGGTATTTTTCTTAGGCTAGATGAATAATTCCAAATTCTTGTACTGGATAAACTTAAAACAACGACCCTTTCATGATATCTAGCCTATTGGAAGTATATAATCTCTATTCCAATATACGGGCGATCCAACGAAATGTTCATTTTTGTCTCGGCAAGATATCTGAGATTCTGACAACCTTGACTCTCCCAATGAAGTGGGCGCTTTTTTTCATGTGTCTTTCATGTTGAGTTATTTAACAGTAATTTGACTTTAAATGATGGAGGAATGTCCGCGATCTGTGCCACATTGTGCCATGGTCTGTCGTTCTGTGTCATTCTGTGACGTTCTGTGTCTTTCTTTTAGCTGCTCCGCACAGAGGATTATGCTATAATTCCCTCCGTCAACGTGACACACATGTCTTACAGACAGAGAAAGAAAACGGCTTTAACGGATTTAATTTCAAATGTTTACATATAAATTTACTGAGTATTAGGTGTTTGTTTGCGGAGAGTAATGATGTGGCGTCTCAGTTATGTTATTGTTGCCGGACATGTTTCAAAATGGTTGTTTGTGGTTTTGTTATTGTCTGCAGAACATTTTTATGGTACTACTGATATTCTGGACATTCATGAAAAAAATAAAAAATAAATCTTTTTGTTTTTGTGTTTGTGTGTGTCTGTTTATTATTGGGTGTCTCATCGTAATTTACACTTTCCAACCACATCCTGACAGAAAACAAGAAATTCCATCCACACATTCACACACCATGCACACACTGCTGTTTTAATCTTAACATTCTCACTGATGTAACGGCAACTGGAGATCACCCTATGGTACAGTGAGTGTAATCCAGCAGTGAAAAGGTTACCAAAGCACCACAGTTAGAAGGTTAACCACCAAAAACACCAGTCTGTACAGATAACATAAGCATTATATTTTTTCATCAAAACACAAATTTTGTGTTCAAATTGAATTTCTTTTATTTTCTTGATTTCAACGACGATGATGCTAACGGTTTCTCATGTCCATTCCAGGTTCGAATCCAGATCCTAGACGTGAACGACACCCCGCCACGGTTCACCTCCAATCTGTTCTCCGACTCCATCCCTGAGAGCCTTGAACGGGGCAACTCGGTGCTCAAAGTCGACGTGACGGACGATGATACTTTTGGCAATGTACAGCTTGAGCTCAATGGCGAGGGAGCAGACGACTTCACCATCTCACAGGATGGTGAGTTCAACATCGCCCACTCTCCCCTCACAATCATATATATTGGTTTGTTATTGGAAAGAGTGTCTCACGATTAAAACGCTAGAAAGTACAACATCTTCTAAAAGTCCCAAAATAAGTTTAAAACTTATTTTCTTCTGCAAAACAGTTTTAAAAACATAATTGGAAGGAAGCATGTCTTATAAAATTTTAATACGTAATATATTCTGGTTCAAATTTAATTAAAATTTGCCAGACCAGATGATATCGCAGTCACTGCTCAATAGGGATTTCCTGCAGTCGCGTGGTCATATTGCCACAGGCTTACCTCCTACGTTATACATTGTTTAATGTGATATTCTTAGCAATATATTAACGTCATATCTTAATTACATTTTCCAAACAATATTGAATAACATAAAAACAAACAAACAAAACTATAACTTTCAATAATACTGTGACGTAAAATACCTCAGAGGGATTCCTAGTCGCCTGCAGCTGAAAAAGGGTTAATTCAGACATGGTTGCTTCAGGGTGTTCTCCCACACGATCGTCGAGTGCAGCACAGATCAGCTGTATGCACGTGACTTATTAGCGATAAAGCCGCGGGCTGGCTGATTAAGACAGGCAAGTGCTGAGGCGAGTTCTTCATCACCGGCATCACTTGAAGGTGTAGCTCCTTCCTGCGTGTGCAACATCTTGCACGCGGTTGCACGTTGATCACGTGCGAAAACCAAGACCTCCGAGAATATTGGATGTTTCTCAGATAGTCTTGGGGTGTTCGTCTCATTGCTTGCTGACTTTCCTCTTTAATGATTTTCACAGATATTCGAGAGTGCCTTCGAAGCATTTCGGAGCGGAGTTCAAGTCTTTTTTTATTCTTTCTGAAAGTGTTTTATAGTTGTTATGCATGAAATGGGTTGTGTTTGGCTGCAGTTTTTCTCCCGGGTTTGGGTCGGAGACGAGTGATTAACTACCGAGTTCATGAACGGGAAAGTCGTTGTATTGTCTCCATGTTTCTGTAAATTTAGAACAATTGCGGAACTAAACCTGCAGTTTGAAAGAAAAGTAATTGAAATCTAAATTTACATCAATTGTACAGGGAAGGACATTATTTTGAGAAGTTTTTAAACGAGAAGATTTTTTTACTCTTTACACCGTCTATGGCTTTCACATCACCTCTGATGTAATGCAGAAGGGGATGACACTAAAATTTAACGTTTTTCGTGAAATAGTTGCACCACGGAAACACACAGGGGAAGAAATATGGACATGGCTTTGATCGTCTGTTAGTCCTTTTCAGTCGTATTCCCTTAGAACATTGATGAACTGTTTTATCAAATGTTCAAATACAGGAGTTGTGACAGACTTGAAAGGGAGACTAAAAAGATACGACTTCTAACCTTTTCTCTTTAGCGTTAATCTAAATGATCACATCTAGGACTTCTCTCTGTGTTTGCAGTTTAATAACAGTCAAACAGAAGTTATTAGGGTTTAATAACAGTCAAACAGAAGTTACTAGGGTTTAATAACAGTCAAACAGAAGTTACTAGGGTTTAATAAAATTCACACAGAAGGTATTAGGGTTTAAACCATGTGACGGGGAGACAACTGAGTTTTTTTGTTTTTTTACAATGTTATAAGGGGCACCACATTATTAAGTTAACTTCTGACAGGTTACACGTTGTAATATGTTAGGATGTAAAATAAATTCTAAGACCTTTAGACGGATTGAACAAAGTTTTTTTCTAAAATATTTAACTCGGCATGTAGCCTTTTATTGAAGAAATGTTAACATATGATTTTAAGGATGTTATAGTAACGTATATTACGAAATAGTAACGTATATTACTGCATTGTTTTATAGGGATCGTCAGAACCAAAAGACGACTTAATCGATCACTCCGGCGGATGTACGCATTCCGCGTCTTGGCTTCCGACGGAAGCCAGACATCGATGTCCAACATCCAGATCGCCATCGACGACGTCAACGACCATGCCCCAGAATTCACCCATTCGTTTTATTCCATTGACGTCCCCGAAAACACTGCTAGTGGAACCACCGTGGCCAGTGTCACAGCTACTGACGAAGACGATGGACAGAATGGTCACGTGACCTACGAGCTGGTCTCCGATTGGGGCCGCAACAAGTTCCAGATCGAAGGCACTCTGGGCACTCTGACATTGATCGACCAACTCGACTTTGAAGAGGTATGACATGATACTACCCTAACTACTACTTATTATGCAGATAAATCAACAGAATTTTGTACTGTCAGACACTGTAATATATTAGTGTCTCGTCGGCTCCAAAGAAGTATATTGTAATTCATTTCAATGTCTGATGTTTCCAAGTGTTTAATATGTCGTTACCCGAGTTGGACGAAAACCGTGAAGTTAAGAAAAGTCGTAAGTGTCAGATGAGATGTATTTACTGCATGGCCATCATAAATACTGCTATCCTGAGGACTGTTTTGAATTCAAGATAAGAATATTTTTATTGGATCTTGACAAAGCTCAATTTGAGACAAATATATGACAAGAAATATTGTTTTATTAACATTGTCTGCTCAATTAGTCATTGACATACCAGGCATTTCTTTCTTCCTTTAGTAAGGAGGAGGTTAATATTTTAATAGCAACTCATATTTATGTCTGTTACTTTAATAACAATTTCATTATTATTTATGCACTACAGATGTTATGGGTTTCCCCTTCCCTAAACTGACAAACCATAATATAAGTGAAAGAATCTTGATAGTGGTCCTAACCTTCAATTTTAAGATTATCTTTGGGGATTTATTTTTAAAGTCTTACATGTTAGATATTTATATTATTGTCATCATCATCATCATCATTATTATTTTTATTATTATTATCATAATCATCATCATTATTATTATTATTATTATCATTATTATTATTATCACTATTATTATCATTCTTATTATTATTATTATTATTATCATCATCATTATTATTGCCATATTATCATTATTATTATTATTATCCCATTGTGTCGCAGGTTCAACTCTACACTCTCAAGGTCAGGGCCAAAGATGGCGGCAGTCCGTCTCACTCGAGCACGGCGACCGTCTACATGAATGTCAAGGACGTCAATGACAACACGCCCGTGTTTGACCCCATGTCCTACAGCAGAGAGGTCATGGAGAACGCACCAATCGGAACAACCCTACTGAATGTCAGTGCCACGGATGTTGATTCCGGTAAGTACCAGTTTTCTTTGCAGACGTATTTATTTCCGTTGAACATCAATTTGGAGTGTTTTCATGAGTAGGAACATAATACGTATTCACTACATACACAGAAATACGTCTGATTTATGCCCGGACTATCGATACGACCCTTTTCGTGAAACATACCTCAAATTAAAAAAACTTTTTGAATATGATTTCTAGCTCAAATTCTATTTGGGGATTTGTGAACACAATTTTGAGTTGAGCATAAAATCGTACTCAAGAAAGTTTTGTAATCTTAGGGCCAGGGCTTTATGAGTTCTTACTGTGGATATAAGGTTTTTATTGCATGTCAGTTTTCACACATCTTTCTATCATGAGACATCATTTGCAAGTAGAAAGATGATACACATATAAACATGGTACACATATAAACATAATACACATATAAACATGATAGACAATTTAATCTTGAGGTCAGTGAGTACAAACAAATCATAAAATTACAAAGCAGGTACCAAGTACAGGTATAAAGTCGTATTTCAGTGCTTCATCATCTTGCTTGCTACATCTGCTTGGAAAAAAATCTTTTCTAATCTCGAGATAAGCCTACCGAATCATCTCCCATGACCTGTTTTAATTCTTGTCAACCTGACAGAGCAGTCGCCTCAGAACGAAAATCCCCCACAAATCCCATTCCCATGGAAGCGGGAAGCTAATGAAGATAGCGATACTGTTTGTCTGACAACTAAGCACAGGCACACGATACTGTTTGCCAGACAACTAACTACCTCCTGCACTAATACCCTGATTTAAAATACTCCGGAGAGTGAAATGGTAAAGGTCAGAAAGATCACTTGACCTGTGTTTTACGGTACATGTCGTGCGTTTTGTTTAGTTTTCTTGACCATTAGCTAGAACTTGGTTTATAATGTCTGCTTGCAGGGGTCAAAGTAGACTAATGGGCACTAATAGGAAATGAAAACTTTTCTGAGTTAGATTGAGATTAAGATTGATTTTTTAAAAACAAGCACATTTTTTCCCCTTCTTTCCTTGTTATTTCAATAATTGTTATTTGTCAGATAATCAGATAAATAGAATCCCAATTGTCATTTCGTAATCTGAAATCAGTATCGTTCATGCATGCATGTTGGGATCAGTTATCGAAGAAAATACGATTTATTCGGCTGCTAGTACCTGGAATAAAGTTCAGATCAATAGTTCAACATGTTATTTTAATACAAATGTTCAGCGAGACCTTAATCAATCATCTATCATAGCATGCGGGTTCATTGTACCAAGCACACAATACAACAATGTTTTCACCTGGCCCTCGATGCCGTGGGTCCGCGGGGTTGGACCATTGGGTCCACTGCGAGGTTTGACCACCGGTCACTGGACCCGAACTGTGTCCAAATAATTGACCAGGCTTGTCTACGTTTGATTTGTTATTTCTGACCAGGGTTTCAATATGCCACCCACAGCCCGGCGACTGACCCACGGAGCTTTTTAATGTCAGTTAGCGCTAACTGTGTGCCTTTAATGAGATTCTGGACAACTTGGCAGATGGTGGTAGATTAGACGTGACTTTTTACGATTGCTAGGTATCAAGGTGGTTTTTTCGCTCCCAAAAGCAGTAAATCTATGCTGTTGTTTTTTTATCAGTCTCTCGAAGGAATGTTACTTTTTTTTTGTTCAATTGGACACAATTGGATGTGTTTGAGGTTGAGAAAACATGGCCGCCGTGCCGATTGGATTCCCTCCCTTGTTTACTTTGTAGCGTCTTCGATGGTGTTCTTCAACCCTCTTTTGTAGTGGCGTAGTTTACAGACCGATGTCACACCAAGGCATCATGGATTAGGTTTTCTAGGTCATTAAACTCCTTACAGGGATGTTCCAAGACGAGCTCCATTAATCTGACATCACCAGTCCTAGATTTAGTGTGATGTGGAGTTTCTGATTTTGGGATCGCGATACTCTTTGCTGTTCTGATTGGATGCATGATGACGCCTGTTGCTGTTTCTATTCAAGTCTTGTGCTAAAATATTTCTATTCTATTTGAATCTTGTGCTTAAAAATTTGTATTTGGTACATGTGAACATGCAATAATATTGCAGACACAAATGTTAGCCTATTAAATACAATCCTTATTAAGAGTGGGATATTTGCTGTGTATGTATAGTCTATGTAGTGCATTTATGAATGATTTAAAATTAGGTTCGCCTTATAGAGTTCATTTTCAGTAGTGTTAGACCAAGTGCAGTAGACTGTAAAGTTAATGGGCACAAATACTTGAAAATTTACTCATGCAAGACTTACAGTATTTTCAACTGAAGTCATGATGAAAGACGAAATATTGAAATATGTTGGTATTAATTGAATGTGCAGATGAGTTCACGTTTGATTGTTGAACATTTAATGTTTTTATCAAAATGTTTCGAGGTGCATGTCGGTATTTGATGCTACTATAGTGCATTATTACTTTCATTTTCTCGCCTGTCAAATATATCAAAATATGTCATATTAAAATTGAACATTGTGTTCTGTATAGAAAGCACCTGTTGCCCCGAGAACGGAACGTGTTCAGCGATCACGTGACCTGGCGAATATAATAAAGATAGTCCCATTTTTATCATAATGTTCAGTAGAGCAGAGTGAATGTGTGTGTTGAGGAAAAGAAATATAGACAGATTCGTTTGAAATGTTTTTCAGAATTATGAATAGGTGTCTTTCAACGTGGACAAATGGGATTGACTGCCGGCAGTTAATGGAAATATTTTTTGAATGTGTCGTAATGACACAATTGAGAGAGGGAGTTAGCTATGTGGAGATACAAATACATATATTATTGTTAATGACTTGACAGTAATACCGCACATGATGCTGAGAATGTCACAATAGACGTTTGGCACTATGCAAAGGCCTTGCATCTCCTAATATGGGCATGCTGTTGATCTGTGAAAGGAAGACTAGATTTTCAAAGATCTTATATTAGGTTTAATTCCTCAGACAGAAATAGAAATACAGAAAATTGAATTTATCATTATTTTGTGGATTTTATATAAAAAGTAATAATGACATTTTAATACCTTTTATAATCAGATTTTATTTTACATTAAGAAATGTCAATTTTGAGCTCATTTGTAATTTAATCTTTTTTTTTATTGGAAAGATGATGTATTTTGGATGTAATTTAGTAGGTAATCATATAATTTAATTTTGGCATTCACTATAATTTACAAAGTCGTTATCTAATCTAATTGAGGGGTCGTAACGAGATTGAGTTGGAAATCGACGTACAATATGGTAGTTACGGAATCAAAGTTTTAGAATCCATGTTCTGGTCCAATGGCAAGGAAGAATGGGAGTGTGTTATGGATAGTTATGAACACTGGTTCACCTGTGACAGACTTCAGGGAATCTTACTAGGACATCCAGTTGTTTCAGGTTTTGTTCCCATCATAAACAGATCAATGAACTAATGTTGAAAATAGCTACGGTATTCATTTATTTTAGTAACACTGAATTGCCACTTGCATCAATGGAATTGATATATTTTACTTTCATTGTTGCAAGTGGCCTTTTATACTATTTCTCTGCCAATTTCACTCAATATTCCTATTTGATAAATATCTCGTATGTTCAACTATGCCCCGAGTCTTGCAGTTTATAATAGTCCGATTGGTATAATAAATAATGACAACTCTGTACCCTTAAAAAGATAAATATTCTTGAGGCTATTCTATCCACTTCGAATAAATACCCTTTGTTTTAAAACAAAGCAGATTCTCCTCTTCCAATTAAGACGGTTGTTGACGTTTCCAGACCTGTGTTAATAAAGGTGTCCTGGGTCTACCAAGGGACAGGCCAACATGGCCTAATAGCCATGTTCTAACACGGCCTATTAGCGATGTTACATGGTATTGCAATTCCTGATTCGCTGACTTCTACGACCCAAGCAGTGAACCTGATACACCGCGAGCAATAAAATTCGGCTCTGTAAAGGAAAATCATGGACTGTTTGAACCAGTACACTCTATTCCTCGAAATAAAATCAATATAAAACGTGTGTTTAATTACAGTTGAATATAAAACCCTGGCATTAAAATCTAGGGCTACAAGAGTCCACATGTAAGTAATCATCTTTGATAGAATGTCGTGTTGCAAGTAGTATCTGTTTCACATTTGCCAAGTTACCTCAATTAAATCAGGAACAGGATTCCTAGCGCAGATGCTTTCTTGACATCTATGATCTTACCCACGGATTTAAAGAAGACGAAATTGAACCAATTTGAATTTGTGTTCAAATCATGGTTATAGGGCATTTCGCGTCGGGAAGCCGATTGGCATGATACAAAAACTTTGAGTGATTATTTCTTATTATAGATCATCAGTGAAATGTCGCGAATATTGACTAATTTTGTCGAGGAGTGAAGCTATACAAGTGCTTTGAGAAATTTAAAGCCACGTAACTTTTAAAGCTGTGATTTTTCCAAGCCTATTTCGTCGTCTCGTTGCAAAATTGTTTGAATAGACTCGCTGACATTTTGTCTACAGCCCTGATTATTATGTCCTCCACATCTGGAGGGGCCCTGAGTTGTGGGCTTAGTTTAATGAAACTGGGTTCTGTATTTCATCAAGGCATGTTGTGATACCCTTGTAACTTGGAACAACATGGCTGCCAGATTTCCTCTCGTGTACCTGCAGGCATGCTACCACGTTGGGTGGTTAAATTACTGTGCATCATCCAATTTTTCTTTCAATATTGTCCAAATTACTTTGGATCATTCAATTTCTTTCTATAATAAGTCAATCTTGTGGTGTAAAAATCATCTTCGAATCGAAACCGGCAACGTCTTCTTATCCTTTAATATACATTGCAATATCCTACGTTTCTTTTCCATCAAAATCTGTGATAAAATCTGTCAAATTTTGTTTTCTGTTCTCTACAAAGTTCTCTTTTCTCATTTTCTTGATAATTATTCATTAGGGTGTTATTTTCTCATTATCAAAGCAAATTGATCGTCAAACAGTCACATCTAGAGATTATGAATAATATTTGTTCGAGTAACTACCACTTGAGGCAAGGAGATGGTTTCTCTTGCACTTTATTATGTTCCGGAAGCTTCTTGTATTTCATATCAACAGAATCAGTTTCTGTGCAAACACGGTAATCTCCGAACATACACCAAATGAGGACGCCATCACGCAAAGCCCTGCCAGGAGCTTAGGCTGTGTGCCGAGTTCACCCTCGTGCCTACCGTTCATAGTGTTGAGATAATTGTCAGTTTATACTGAATGCTGAAGCTGTGCAAGGGGCACAAATATTTCTCAAGATAAATAATCAAACCTTATTTTGTAATAAAACATTGCCGAAAGATAGTCATCCAATTATCACGTGTTGTTTTTTCGCGTTTCAAAGATGGATGCTTTTGCTCTGATGTGTTTGGATTGATGACAGAAAAAGCGAGAAAACAGATATCTCTCTAAATATGATGACAGTAATAATCCTGAGTAGTAATTGGGCAAGTAGTATCTTGTTTGGAAGTACCGTTTACCACACAACTACTTCTCATCAATCATCTCCCGATTTGTAGCGCTTCCCCTTGGCCAAGGAATTAGGGTATTTTTATGTCCATGTTATCTTGTTGCACGTTGAAGTGACAAGTATCGGGAATTCTGATATCTCTGGCATCTTGTTTTACATGGGTTTAGACGGACCTCACCTGAATTAGATATCTCATTAGGGCTTCGTATACCATATCACAGGATTTGCATCCAAAGCCCACAAAATGCAAACTAAATAGGGACATTCTGTAGTCTGTTATCTGTTTTCAACTAATTGAATGAATAAGAAGTAACTTTTAACAGCATTCTGGTGAAATTACGTCTCAATCTTTCAGCAAATAATTGCTTCATTATTCAAGCAATGAAAATACTCCACAAATTAAGACAGGGATCGATCATTGTCGGTAGTATTTAATGGGAACGCAATTCAAGGAGCCAATTAGGTTTCAGTATTTATTAAAAGTAATTGTTGAACAACTAGTTAACATTACTGAAGACGTTCTAAGTGTCTGAAGTCTAACTGCCTACATTAGCTGTGTATGCTATACTACTGCTACTACTACTACTACTACTACTACTACTACTACTACTACTGCTACTGCTACTACTACCACTACCACTACCACTACCACTACCACTGCCACTGCCACTGCCACTACTACTACTACTAC
>JAUTBZ010133791.1:0-13733 GCA_032361785.1 Lepetodrilus galriftensis
ACACAAACACAAACACACACCACACACACAAACACACACACACAAACACAAACACTACACACATACCACACACACACATACACCAAACATGCACACACACATGTACACACACATGCACACACACACACACACACACACACACACATACACACACACACACCTACCACACACATACACACACACACATATTCCCACACCACACACACATCCAAACTCTCTATCTCTGCTCCAGGGTCAGTGTATTCTGGGATGTCTACGAAAGTCTCTACGTTGCTGGACCAGCATCTGAACGCCGACGTCGCCAAGCAGTTAATGGAGGACTTCCCGCTGGCCACAAAGTCTGACCTTGTGGTGACCTCTGCGGAGGAGGGGTCACTCAGTCTGCTGAGACGCTGGCCGGAGATGAAAGGCAAACTCCACGTGTGTTTCAACCAGCCGCTCCCTGACGCCCTTCGACAGCTGGCCTGGAGACTGTTCCTCAACAACCCTAAATGTCAGTGCAGATTTCTCACTCCACTCTTCCCTAACAATAGCACTGATATGAGTTTCAATATTCCTACTGGTAACTGGTGTGTTAACACATTACTTATCCATAATTTCCGTATGTTTCAGTGCGCAAGGAGTATGTAGATATTTTGAACAAAGATCCACGAAGTGCCATATCCTCTCAAGACATGGAGATTTCTCAAACTTGTGAACAGCTGCTGGCATCAGGACCCACCTTTGCTGATCTGCAGGGTTCCGTGGGTATGTGTCACTGATCTGCAGGGTTCCGTGGGTATGTGTCACTGATCTGCAGGGATCTGTGGGTATGTGTCACTGATCTGCAGGGTTCCGTGGGTATGTGTCACTGATCTGCAGGGTTCCGTGGGTATGTCTTAGACATATGTCACTCATCTGCAGGATTCCGTGGGTATGTGTCACTGATCTGCAGGGTTCCGTGGGTGTGTCTTAGACATGTGTCACTGATCTGCAGGGTTCATTGGGTGTGTCTTAGACATGTGTCACTGATGTTAGAAATATGTCAATGATATGCAGGGTTCAATTTCACAAATGTGAAATGAGATCAACAAATATGCTTTATCTCTCTCCCTGCTGGAGGCAACTGGAGATGCCATAAATAGCAGTGCCTATCCCTAATCCAGAAGGGAGAGGATTAAGTACTTCTGGGGCCCATTCCACAGAACATTTTACGAGAGTTTCAACTCCTTAGCAACTCCATGTTAACACCCCTGACTTCCAATAATTATGTTTAATACCATCATAACAATTGGAAAATGTATATGTTTATTGCTGCTATTTCTTTACGTTCTAATGTTTCCTACCTCTTGTAGCTAATGGTGATAGAGGAATATTATGTTATTGATATGGGTAGAATGTAGCCAATGTTAGATGAACAGCTTTATGAAAGAAATTTGTCCAAAATGGTTTAATTGGATATAATACACGCCAACTATAAATGTCTATTACCAATTTATACATAATATTTCATTTATCAATGTATACCATTAAAAGTCATAACTTGGCTGCTCTATGAAGCTAAGAATGACCTTGTTGTGTGTGTTTCCAGGAGCGTTCTACGCTATGAAGGCTGTGTTGTCGTACCACCACTCTAGACAGCGGACACAGGCGCGTCTACGAGACATTGACCACGTGCTGGTCATTCCCTTTGTGGAGGTGTCGTCTCAGAGTCTGTCTAGGTAGGTGGACAGTGTCACACTTTTACCATACATATATGTGGGTAGAGTTTAACCTCACTCCTGCGGGCATATACGTACATGCCAAAAACATACGCACAATGGAACAATTCAGCAGGGAGAAGATTAAATAGGATTACTGAAGTACACATGCCTGTGTTTCACATGCTGACCCATTACGACTCTGACAAAGATGTAATGTGTTTCATCAGGAAACTCTTGTGCTGTCACTGGTTTTAATAGGTACCACCAACCGGCAAAATTGTCGATCTATTTCTGAGTATTTCCCTAATTTTTCCATCTACTTTCAATCTTGCTGATACTACTTTGTATATGATAGTATGATTTATGTAGGTCTTTTGCCTCTTACTTTTGCTAATCTGCCACCTACTTCCGATTCTACTAAAACCGTTGTCTACAGTATTTATAGTAACCAGCATGTTGGCATGAAAGCTATGTGTTACTATGTCAGTGACGTCACAGAAGCCAGGACGTACAGTGTTGCCGTTGTAGCTGTGTGACATAGGATGTTCCTACTAGTTACGTTGGACGCCATTGACCCTGCGGATCCTAGCATTTGAACCTGTTGCCTGGATTGAGAGTCCAACGCCATACCAACTGTTACAGATGTTGCTAGGTTATCGATGTTTCTGTTACATATGTTGCTAGGTTATAGATGTTGCTGTTACAGATGTTGCTATGTTACATATCTTGCTATGTTGTAGATGTTTCTATGATGTTGTAGATGTCGCTATGTTATAGATATTGCTATGCTACAGACATTGTTGAAATATTACAGATGTTGCTAGGTTATCAACGTTGCTGTTACAGATGTTGTTGCTATGTTACAGACGTGAGCCGGCCTCAGGGCGTCTGGTGGCTCAGCTGGTCGAGGAGTTCCTCACGTTCATGTCCTCCAGACCAGGCTTTGTGGTCGACTCCGGCTCACAGGTAGGACTAACACAACTATAGCTAGGACTGACACAACTACAGCTAGGATGAACACAACTACAGCTAGGACTGACACAACTACAGCTAGGACGAACACAACTACAGCTAGGACTAACACTACAGCTAGGACTGACACAACTACAGCTAGGACTAATACTACAGCTATGACTGACACAACTACAGCTAGGACTAATACAACTACAGCTAGGATTGACACAACTACAGCTAGGACGAACACAACTATAGCTAGGACTAACACAACTATAGCTAGGACTAACACAACTACAGCTATATCTGGATAATGTTTCTGTATGCCTTCTGACTCGATGTCTGTGTAACCATGGTAACTGATGTCCACTCTCTGCCAGGCTCACGATGACGAGATGAGAGGCTTTGTAGACAAGGTGGCCAAACATCTCCAGAAGCTGTACCCAGAGGTGGGCAAGATCATCGCCAAGAACTACCTCCCATCTAAAGGTTTGCCGTGGTCTTGTAGACATTGACTGTAGTGGTCTTGTAGACAGTAATTGTAGTGATCAATGAGTGCTTATCGTACTTTATATTTATGAAATGTACTGAAATATAATCTGCTGTTCATGTCTGGCACTATGGTGTTGTACGTTACAGAGAAGATCGTGGCCACGGAGAAAGGCACTCAGGCTGTCGTCTTTGAAGGATTGACTGGTCTGGTGAGACCTCTGATCAGGACCATGTTTGTTGGTGAGTGCCTTCAGATGTCATAGTGCCTTCAGATGTTATAGTAGTCCCTAGTGCCTTCACATGTCATAGTGCCTTCAGATATCATGGTAGTCCCTAGTGCCTTCAGATGTTATAGTGCCTTCAGATATCATAGTAGTGTCTTCAGATGTTATAGTAGTCCCTAGTGCCTTCAGATGTTATAGTGCCTTCAGATATCATAGTAGTGTCTTCAGATGTTATAGTAGTCCTATAGTGCCTTCAGATGTTATAGTAGTGCCTTCAGATGTCATAGTGCCTTCAGATGTTTAGTGTCTTCAGATGTTATAGTGCTTTCAGATGTTATAGTGCCTTCAGATGTCATAGTGCCTTCAGATGTCATAGTGCTTTCAGATGTTATTATGCATTTAGATGATGATAATAATAATAATATGTCCATTTATATATCGCCAAACCACACTAGGTATGCTCATAGTGCTGACATTAAAGATGTCATGTCATAGTAGTGCCTTCAGATGTCATAGTGCCTTCAGATGTTATCATGTTATAGTACTTTCAGATATAATGCTGAGTGCCTTCAAATCATTTATGTTGTGCCTTCAGATGTAATAGCTGCAAAGGGGTTGCCATAGTTACCTCCAAGTATGTTTATTGTTTATCTCCATGGGGCGTCTGATGGACATTATGGTACTGTTGCCAGGCTACCTGAAGATGGACGTGCTGCTGTACGTGTGGGACCAGTACGTCATCGGGATGGACGCCGCGGGCTTCACCACGGAATGGCTGGCTGTCGTCATGGCGACGCTCCTCGGCTTGCTAACGGACAAGCTGAAAGATGCCAGCTCGGTGAGTTACAACAGAATTAGTCTGTAAACAGTAATTCATATTAGCTTCTATATATCTAGTCGCTCAGGTATCCACGGGAATGATTGCAGAATAATCATTTACACCCTGTAATGGTACAGAACTGATGCGAGTCCATGCTAATTGTAATCTTTAGACAATAAATTCTCACTTCCTGTCTTCTCAGCCCACATCCATGGAGAACATGCTGATCAGAGAAAGTTCTCAGCTGACCACAGGGCAGTTTCAGTACGAGGTCAGTGGTTCTGTCCTTGCACGTAACTTTGTACCATGTCTGTCTAGCTCGTCAAGCTGTTATAACAGAGTGCACAGTGTAGGCGGTCTTCACATCTGTGGCTGCCTTTCTTCACTATTGGTTTAGTTTATTAAACGTATTTGTTGACCGAAAATGTCATGACATTGGTGAAAGCAATGTGGCTAAAAGTGATCACCGTAGTTAACAAGATGTTTTTGTGAATTGCTTATAAATAAGAACATTAGAATCATAAGATACGGTGGGGTTTTCATTGACATTTAGAATACTGGTAGTTTCTAGATTATGTGCAGCATGGTCATAGGACCTTTCTTGAAATGTCCGAGTCTGTCATTCTTCACATTCTGAGTCTGTCATTCTGCAGATAAAGCGACATCACTACAGGACGCTGTACTCCATGTTGACTCGAGACCAGAAGGCAGCCATGCCGGTACTCGACCCTACTCAAGGTCAGTGCTAGGTCAAAAATATCCTGGTTTAGAATTTCAGAAAATAACTATTTTTTCGGGATAAATCTTTAAAATATGTTGCTGATATTCTATCTTCCCCAAATTGTTCATGAAATATCATTCATAGGACCAAATTAAGGTTAAAAGCAATTTTAGCAGGAATGTTATGGACATACATGTAATCATAAATTTATTTACCAAATAACACAGAAAATACCTGTCTGAGAGGATTGTTATATGTAAGTCTGTATTATTAATTTAGAGGGTGGGATATTTCCCATGACTGTTGCTAGAGTTTCCTTGTACTACTACTATACTAATCATAACGTTGTTCCTTGTAACGCCCCAGTCTGAGTGCCACATTGTACTTTATTTCTGGCATTGTGGTGTATAGCTGAGCACCCACCGTGGCGCCACTGGTACAATGACCTGGTTCCACCGTACACCAAGCCGCAGGACCGCAGGAAGGCCCGCGAGGAGAGGGAGGCGGAGAGAGAGAGGTGACCTCGGGATCCACCACACTGAGAGAACACATATTTATAGCAGTTTCATTGTTAATCGGAGCTGTTGGCTATGAATACTTGTAATGATCTGTAAAGCATGTTTAACACACAATGGGAGAATCTTTTTAACGTAGTAATAATAATTATTGTTTTTATTATGCTGGGTGAAATATTTTTACATTATAAAAGGCCTCAGTAACAAAAATGGATCCATATAATATATAAATGAAACCATTAGCGATCTGTGGGCTAAGATGTTCCTGATTAGCGCTAATGTTACTAAGTTGTGTGCAGGTTGCTACAACAGCAGCGAGATGCAGAGCAGGCCAAGAGGAGCATGGAGGACAGAGAGAGGAGGTGGGTGTCCGTCCTATGTCCTAGCCAGTCTCCCCAGTATGTCCTAGCCAGTCTGAGTATACCAGTATGTCCTAGACAGTCTCCCCAGTATGTCCTAGCCAGTGTACCAGTATGCCCTAGCCAGTGTACCAGTATGTCCTAGCCAGTGTACCAGTATGTCCTAGACCTGTATGTCCTAGTCAGTCTGAGTATACCAGTATGTCTTAGACAGTGTACCAGTATGTCATAGACAGTCTACCAGTATGTCATAGACCAGTACGTCCTAGACAGTCTCTGTACCAACTTATGTAGCTTATGTAGCTTCAGACATTCAGTATCTTGTACTGTGTCAGTCCTGACTGAGCTCATTGATGACTTTTCTCCGCCAGAGACGAGGAGGACGAGTTCATGCGCGCAGCAGCTGCAGAGAGGACGCGCGTGGAGCAGGAGAGGATCCAACTGGAGGAACAGCTTCTGGAGGTAGGTGTGAGTCTGGTCATGTAGGTGTCACACAGGTCAGGTAGGTGTCACACAGGTCAGCTAGGTGTCACACAGGTCAGGTAGGTGTCACACAGGTCAGGTAGGTATCAGTCTTACTGTTGTTCTTCGCCATTGGTCCATTACATTTTCCAAAACCGGCAGAACTTCTGCAGTAATATTGGTTAATCTTTGCTGCTAGCTGTGTGTGTGTGTTGATGTGTGTGTGTATATATGTGTATGCGTGTGTGTGTGTGTGCGTGCGTGCGTGCGTGCGTGCGTGTGTGTGTGTGTGTGTGCAAGTGCACATTCTTGGCTTTTATTTTTATTATTATTTATTTCAGGAGCGTCGACAGCGTGCAGAACAAGAAATCCGTGCGGCAGATGAGATAGAGAGACTGAGGATGGAGGTGGAAGCTTTGAAAAGAGAAAACAGACCTGTACGTTACCGTCACTATCACGTGTCACCATTGTCTGCTATGATACTGCTGTTGCTGGGTGGAGGCGATGCGTTCTCACAATTGACATCTAAAAATTAAAAAAATATATAATTAATTACAATATATTATTATTCCCCATTTATATTTATTATTGATTAATGTTATGGCCTGCAAAAGTAAATTATTTCCGTATTCATATGCAATCCTATTCACCTTCTTTTCATTGCAGAGGTCACCGGCGCCCTCTGTGTACAGCACGTCATCGTACATGAGGTCAGTAAATGTGAGGTCATCATCATACGTATACTCGGCCACTTCACGACAGATAAAATTATTCTCAGGCATGATCGAAGCAAAACTGAAGGAGGAACAATATCTACTTTATATCCAGCACGTGTTACCAACTGTCTTTATGTTTTATATTCAATACGATATCCATGGCCGTGGCTTTGATTCCCATGCAAGGCACGTATTCTTACAAAATATCCAATGAACATAGCCCCTAATTCATCCACTTTCACCGGGCATTATATCACCTCAGACATGCTTTATATGCTGTATCATGCTGCAAGTGAGTATTATCTGGTCATTATGTGGATTTGGGGGCATGTTAAGTCTGGCTTGCAAATAGAGAGCCATAATTTAATTGAATGTTAGAATAGTGCTGTGGAGATGACCTGGAACAGGCTGTAGTATTAACCCTCTCCCTGCTGAAGGCGAGTTAACTTGCCCGATCACATGCAGAAATAGAACACTTTGATTTTATTCAGCAGGGAGAAGGTTAAAGAAGCAGTGGCCACAGAATTACACCAAATATCAGTTGTCAGTATTTGTTATTGCCAATATTGTAACTTGTTATGAAAATATGTACAATCCAGCACCTGTACATTCATTATGTATGTGGACTGCGGACCACAATGTCAGTACAGTACAAGTGAGTTTCTTGTCGTCTAGCCGAGTCCTGCTGCCGCCCCCTCCCACACCAGCGTCCCACGTGTCCTCCATGCCAGTCATACCAGAGTTGTCTCCCCGCACTCCGTCCCGCCAGATGGCGCCGTCCAGACAAGGAGAACAAGCCCTCCTGGATTTCCTCCTCAAAATTAAACAAAGCATGGAGAAAAGTAGGTTGCTTTTATGTCAGAATCCAGCTAGGTTAAGTAGGTCACCGGGCATACATTGTTAAACTGTAGATTATCTTTATGTAATAGACATATATACTTCAATATTACTGACTGTGTAACCAACTCTGTAACTGACTGTGTAATCGACTATGTAACAAACTATTTTACCAATAGCGGAATATGTAACTGACTATAATCATACAGTGCATGAGACAGTTCCGGATCGTACTCACAATAATGCAGACAAGTTTTCTGCTGTTGTTTCTGGAAAGTCTAGAAACAACAGCAGACACTTTGTCTGCATTATTGTAAGTAAGTGACGGCATGATCTGTATATGAATATGTAACCAACTGCTATTCCACTAACTATGTATGTAACTGATGATGTAACTGACTATATAACTATGTAATTGACTATGTAACTGATGATGTAACTGACTATATAACTGATGATTTACCTGACTATGTAACTGACTGTGTAACTGATGATGTAACTGACTGTTTCAGTCGCCCACGGAGAAGGTCAGGACGGCCTGGAGTTGGACGAGGCCACAGAGGGTTACATCAAACAGAACGTTGACGACCTCAAGCGAGCTCAGGTACGCTGACCACGATATGTCCGGAGGTCGTCTAATACCACTGTGGCATCTCTGTGTCGTAATCACCAAGTTCTCTATATATTCCTGTATACTAGAGGCAAATGCCCTGTACTTGTGGTAATATTTCTGAAAAACAATTGCAAAACAATACTCTCAGTTAGTCATTCCTCAACATTTAACAATTATCTTCAGTGTCAGTATCTTCCTAATGCTAATTCAAGAAGTCCCCCGAAGAAGTTACTTTTTCATGTGTAAATTTGAATAAAAATGAGCGTCACAAATTGTAAGAAGCAGACACTATCCAGACAGTATCCCGACTAAGCCCAGTCACGTTACTTTCCAGATGGAGGTGTTCAATCGTCGTCTGAACCCGGGAGACTTCGAACAGATGACTCCGCAGAAACAGCAGGAGAGCAGCGACAAGATGATGCAACTCATTCAGAAGTGGAGAGAAGACAGGCGTGCCAGGGAGCTGAGAATGCCCAGATAGGCAGCTGGATAGGGAGCTGAGAGTGCCTGGATAGGCAGCTGGAAGCACCTGGATAGGGAGCCGAGAGTGTCTGGATAGGCAGCTGGGAGGGTTGGGAGTGCCTGGATAGAAAGTTGGGAGGGCCTGGATAGGGAGGAACTATAGGTGAATGGCTAAGGGTGGTGGGGACAAGGATGCCAGGGTTGGGTGGGATGGTCGGTGATTACTGCTGCCTACTGATGGTTGTGAACAGAATCCTGATCTTGCTATGACAAGAATTACTTCAAGCATTGTGCTATTTATATATTTATGACTGCACACTATTCTGCATTTGTTTATCATGTGTCACCTATGTTCTAGTTCTAAGATACTGACAAGGGATGGATTGCCGGAGTTGTTTGACTGTTCTGTTGGTGTATTCTCAGCCCTATTTCATTCTCATAATACATTAATTATCGTAAAAAGGTATATCATACACTGTTCCTTGACTGTATTGTACATACCGGTAATGTCTTTCATCTAGCCTTGATACCAGTAAACTTACTGTCTAGGTAATTGACGCAGATATATCCCAGTGTCGTCTGATTCATTGAGTGGCCTGTGGTAATCTGTGGCCAGCATCATGTCACGTCTACGCAATATTGCTTTGTAAATATTCAAACTGAAGTATTAATTACGTGAACATGTTCCTTGCAATGTACATACCGGGACAGCACTCAATGTGTATGTAGTACGTACATACTTTGTGAAAGTTCTGTCTTCAATGTATTACTAGTATATGATACACTCATGAAGCAATCATGTCTAATGTTTTAGTTTTCTGTATCTGTACATGTGCATAATTTGTGTGTGTGTGTGTGTGCGTGTGTGTGTGTGTGTGTGTGCGTGTGTATGTGTGTGTGTGTATATATATACATGTGCATGAGTGTTATCAGGGAAAGATGGTGCTCGTTGAAAGTTTAATTGATTCCCGAATTCAATCGATTGAACATTTCCACACATTCCAATATCGTAAGACAGCAATAGGAAATACATGATTTAATATTTATTTATGACAACAATAAATCTGTTTTTGGTTCTAGACCAAGAGCTGAGCATACTTTAGTCCACACTGTCTCCTCCAACTACTAGTATCAGCTGACTGAAGCATGTGCGAGGTTCTGTAGGTTATTTCTGTTAGAAGACTCGCAGTACATACTAATAATACTAAACACCACAACAGGAGAAGCTGTCAGTTTAATCCTATAGTACAGTAGTACATGTTTTCTATTTTCTTCTGAAATACTCGTGATTACATTGACTCTTCCTAATCCATTCAATGTGATAACATTTTAAAAAATAACTCACTATTGACATAATGTTATACAGTTTACCTATTATACGTAGATTTGAACTCTAGTATATTTATCTGATACATGTCTCACCCCTTGGAATGCACGGCTATCATATATGCATGATATGTATTTGCATCTCTAATAGTTGATATAGTGGTAGATGGCATGTGTCTGACTTGTGCCATATCGCGTGACAAGCATTGGATCCTTACTGTTATGTTTAGTAACGGTAACAGATACCAATGAAACCAAATAGAAATAGAAACACAGTTGCATAATGCAAATATATAGTTTTCATATGCGATGAACTAATAGTATTCTATCAAAACAATCCATGCTTATGTTATTTGTAAATACAACACATTGCTAATGCACGTATTGTCTTACAGTCTGAGAAACAAATAGTATATTCCTTTTTGACGGTAGACATTGACTATTGACTATTGACTATATAGTCAAATTATCGGCACCACAGCTAAACGACGCCAATTTTCGTGAGCAAAAACGGCACCAAGACCTGGCGAAAATGGCACAACATACGGTACAGCGAAAACTGCACCAATTTGGTGCCGCTTTGACTGGTGCCGTTTTGGTTTGCACTTACCCGTTACATCATAGTTATACATAGAAACATAGTGTCGTTGTGTTATCATCATCTACTCCTACTACTACTACTACACTTTATAGAGTCGGTGCCGAGGACTTGACTGCGGTAATAACAACGCTCCTTTTTATCGTGTTATAGCGTTACAACCTCAATTCCATTACATGTACAACAGCTTACAGCATGTCCGTTGTTCTAAAGAAGTAACATGTTTATAACCGTTTCCTCCAATAACTCTGCTTCTGAGCTGAAACGTCTTCTCTTGTTACAGATTGGATTCACTTTCCAACGAGACTTCCATTTTATGGTCTGATTGCTGACAGGCTACATATACTGGGTCTGTGAGCTGTGAGCATCGTTATGGATTTATTGAGCAATATGACATGTCGTCCCAGTAGAGGACACCAACCCATATAATTGAGATCTTGAATGCGATGTCTTCGTCCTCGTGACATGAATCATGTATTTTCTGTGGTTAGAAGCAGAGCACTGCACGCTTACACGTTAGAGTGAATTAGCCATTTGGAGTTCTTATACCGGTATTTGAGCTGTAGTGGTCTGGCAACGAATGGCTACACCTCGTACTTATACTCTTTGAAAAACGCAGGTTTATATTAGATATACATGTACTCCTGATATACTAGTACTCCATAGATGTATCGCTAATTGGCAATGCAGATCGAACAAATGTTCAAAATGAAAAAAATAGTTACTACTGTACAGTAGAGCTGTCTTGCATGAATATTTTGAAAAGATAAGTCTTTATAACAAATAAATACAGCTTCATATGCACACGTAAATACCCTTTCACTTCGTTATATTTCTCTTTTCCTTTTGTACATACTATTCTCATTATCTGTGTTGTTATATTATTGAAATGTATTTGAGTGTTTTTTTCCTGAGTTGGCATAACTTGTACCCAATTATTTTGTACTGTGAATAAATCATGTTTAATCTAAAGTCATGAACTCCCTTCATCAAGGCATTAGTACGTAACGTTTCGTCAGTAAACTACCGACCTTGTGAGGTGCATTTAGTAAACGCTACAAACGTGTACGACGTGCAAACAAGAGATAACTTATGTTATTTCGTATCAGATGTATGCCCGAGTGACATACTTTTGGTTTTGAGCAGATGTGTCCTGCTCGCTCTGCAGATGTGTCCTTCTCGATCTGGTCTGTCCTGCTAGCTATGTAGAGAAGTCCTGCTCGCTCTGCAGATGTGTCCTTCTCGATCTGGTGTGTCCTGCTAGCTATGTAGAGAAGTCCTGCTCGCTCTGTGGAGGTGTCCTTCTCGCTCTATGGAGGTGTCCTGCTCGCTCTGCAGACACATGTACGTGCCAGAGTTGCTCGTCATGCACACTCATTAACCTCGCCTGCTATCAAGATGACCAGTCACTTGAATAATGTCCAGAACAGTCATGCTGAGGAGCTTGGCTTCGCGACATCACTACGACTTCCCGAATATTTAAAGTCGGAAATTGGTCTTCGCCTTGAGCGCGCTTTACAGTGCCGATCTGAGCGGTGAGCGAGGACTAGGTCGTAATTCAAAGTGGAAATAAACTGATTATTCAACAACCTTGGGGGTGTTGATGGTCTCAATGTTTACCAATGACGTCTGTGCTTTATCTTTGTGAGTGAGGGTGAGCGATGTGGGGCTAGAGACAGTTTCTTTATGACCACTGCCTTGTTGGTTTGCCTAAACTGGGAGGAGAACCTACTACTATCTTTAGTAGGATGGCGCTGAAGAGCCAATAGTGATAACTGTGAACTATTGTATTGATCATGATCAGAAATAACAAAAGAGCATGTCACGTACCAATAGTAGGATACCCGTAACTAGCTATAAATATGAATTATGTTGATTAAGCAAATACACGTGTTTGTCCAATGATGCCATTTGCGTAGAGCTCAATATTCGTAGTTTTGCTATGGCACATGATGTATCAACCAGCTTTTGATTGGAACCGTTTGACTGGAACCTAAACTGCGTAATTTTATTATATTTTAAGTTAAAAGTATCAAATAAGTAAAATCTACAGATGTCGCCAATCACAACACCTCAATAATTTCTTCGTCAATCTCGATATTACAATAAACCACACTTGGGAGTTTCACTTTAAACGTCAAGCACTCTTTGGATAGTGCAATTATTTGTTTAGCTAAACACCATACATAGTATCACTTGTTATAGTCATGATAGTAGTCATCCACATACAACCATGATCCACAGCACGACTAAAGAACACGTTCATTTTCTGTATACATTTTGGTATTGTGAAAATATTATAATATTGCAATCTAATATATACGATGTAGCAATATAGAAGCATTAGCCATATGATTAGTCAAAGTCGTGTACATCACCATACACAAACGTATGATATTTTCAATTGAGAACACCACGTGTCCTCTCCGAATTAACAAATTCATAAGTTACCAATGTACTATATATTGATTTGTAATGCATGAGTGATACTAACAACTGTAATTGAAGATATTGAAACGTCAGCTGCACCCAGCAGTCACCCCTTTAAAAGACATTGCTGTAAGCAGTTAGATCAGCTGTATCTGGAGAAGCCGTGGCCAGCAGTACCGGGTGTTTAGGCATTCAACAACAGAACAGGACGACTTGCTGTAGACATGTACCGAGTCTTTGTAGTGTGTGTTCTCTTGCTTGCAGTGAGCTACATAGGAACCACTGTGACTGCTCGTTCTCCTGTACAACCTCCTCCTACTCCTCCACCTCCACCTCCACCTCCAACTTCCACCTCCACCTCCAACTTCCACCTCCACCTCCACCTGCAAGCACAATGGGAAGATTCTTGCGCTGTACGAGGACGACAACAGCGTCCCATGTGCACCCATCCTCTCACACCAAGGATACTTTATTACGCTCAGGACTCGCTGCATAGTACCACAGTGAAGTGTGAACGGAATT